>JAURVB010014558.1:0-74157 GCA_033002965.1 Piper betle | reverse complement strand
AACATATTGTTTTTAGCAAAGTCAACTAGACAACCTTTTTCTAATTCTGGCATTAGATTTACATCTGATTTTAGCAAAATACATTGTGATCTCTGAGCCTCGCTCCCATTTTGTTGACTAAGAATTATAAATACTGTGTTATTTTTGTAGACCCTAATCAACAATACTAGTCTGTAACATGATACTCAAAGCAACAAAAACTATAATCTAAATACATTGCTAATTAATGGATACTTTGATCATTGCTAGCACAATGCTGGAGGTAGATGGCATTGAGAGAAGGCCGAGGCTGCTGGTCGCGGATTGGAAATTAAGAGGGGGCGCGGCGCTGTAGATGCTCCCCATCATCTTGATGGCATGTTGCCTGCTCCACTATTTGCCCTCATAAATGTGGGGATGCGCAGCCATACAAAGTGCTCCACTAGTTGTGAAGTGATCAAGATGGCAATTAATGCGGAGGGATGATTTATAGAAATCCAGCAGATTCTAACACAAGCGCTCTATTCCCAGCTCTCAACAGGATATTCTAAATGGCTTGAGAGCATATGAGTAGTTCAGACTAGACATAAACACTCACATATGCCCTATAAGCAATGCTTAGCAGAGGCAAAACACAAACATGTAGTTATAGTAAAAGCTGACATACTCCATCAGATCACTAGAAAAGCAGCTATCACATATGCAGAGCAAATATGAAAAAAATTAGCTTCAAATCCAAGTTTATCCCTTCAAAGTGGAACATATATCAAGAATCAATTGATAGTGCACGAACTAAGCATTAGAATAGGATTCATCAATGTGATTACGCATCATAAAGATGATTGAAATATGCAAAACTCAAAGACGGTACCTTTTGTAAGTAATGTCCAGACAGCAAGTTTATCTTCAATACCTGATACAACTTCATCCTGGTTCAGTACAGCCAGCTTAGTTAGTAATAGAGAGAATGACATAATGATCATTTAAATGCTGATAAACATGTAACTCACTATTGCAAAAACGTAACACTGCTTGAAGAAACAAGCTCTTGATGCCAATGACAAATTAAAAGCTTTGACAAAATAGGATAAGCATAGAACTCAAAAGCCTGAGTTAGGAGGAGTGGAGATTTTTTTTTAAAGATCTGTAGATTTGAACTGTCCTTATGATCAGACGGTCCAGATTATGGTCGACAGCAGGAAATTTTTGAGGGTAGCTTGACCCTATATATATATATATATATATATATATATATATATTCATTATGTAATTATAAGTCTATAATGACAATATAAAATTATACAATTTTAGCCTTTTCTAAGTAAAATTCTACCATGCCAGCCAACCTAAGAGGTGCACTAGAACAGTTAAAACCCCTGGTAATCTTTTGGTATGTTGACAAGTAAGTTTTTAAGCATGCTTTACCTAAAATAATCCTCCTTATTTATAAGCTAATTAAGAAATTCCATAATGATAACAATATGAAACACATAATGCCCTATGTCATCTATCAAGACCTAAGAAATATATCTCTTTATCTGTGCTACCATATTGTTCCAAATTAGTATTTCAAATATGTTATTTCTCTAGATTAAAACTATATACTTACATGAGTCATAATATATAGATAAATTAGCTTACCATCCCCAGAAAGATGTTGCATCCTCAAAATTTACATGTTGCATCGTCATTTTTCCGACAATAAATCTAGCTAAATAATAAAGACAATTAGATGATTTTGAGTAGAAAAATGCAGACCATCTAAAACAATCAAAGGAAAATGTTCATATGATTTTGCGTGCTCCACCATGTCGACCGAAATCCCTGTTCTAGTCCATGACCTTAGGTCTTCATACATCCAACGAAAATATACTGGGCAATTCTCTTGGTTTGTCAAATATGCAGTGTTTTCAATATTATTATTGTATTTGGGATATTTATTCATTGAACAAATTTTTTTCATATCTCTTGACACACTACACTTAAGTAGATAATTCTCATGCTTGAAAGAATCACTCGGAGAGCTCTTGGGAGGCATGGCAGTGGATAGTTGTTTTGATATATATGGCATTGCCCACATAAACTGCAAATTTGAAAAACAAAATTTTACAATGTTTCGCCTATTTGTTTAATTAAAAAGCTTTCTAAACAGTTACTTTTGAAAAAAAATCTAAATTATACTAGAAAGAAGAAAGAACTTACAAGACTGTTCCAATATGTGGATGTCACAATGCCTACAACTACGGTAGGAGTAAGAAGGGTAACTATTCGTAGAGATTCACGATTTCTTTTGAAATATGTATAACAATTCTCCATGATTCTATTTTGAGGAGAAGAAGAGATAAAAAAAATGAGTTCGTGCTCTTAAATTATATAAGCCTACAAAGAATTATGACAAATATCATAATTAACAAATAATATTTTATAAAAATTGTATTTTAAAAGATAATATTACGATTTATTGTAGCTAGTTCTTTTGACTCCGTTGGCAATTTGACGTTTAAACTTAACACTTCACTAGCATTAAAATAAAAGCTCGTTAAATATGAAAAATGTCTTTTATTTTTTTATTTTTCTTCTAAGTTGATTCACGAGATCGAACATGACAATTATGCAAAATCTAAATAACGGGAAAGCTAAAAAATAAAATAAAAAAAGGAAGAAGAAGAAAGAAAGAAAGGAGATAAAAACTTACAATATTATATGTGCAACTTATGTATATATAGGGCGGTGGTATTTGTCTGGGCGCTTACATGTCTTAGGCCAGCTTCACATGCATCTTGATATTATTGTAAGGAGTTTAAAATCTTGGTATCCGGAGAGAAAGAAAAAGAAATATACGGAGTTTTAATGAAAAGAGATTGAAAACTATAATATCATTGTCAAACTGTATTCATGATCATTAATCTAAATATAGTAGAAATGGACAAGGGGTTTGAAAGTTTATATATAGTTGACTTCAAATGAAAAACACTGGTGCCATTATTTAGTGGTCTGGATTTTCAAATTAGAAAGAATAAACTTATGATATCCCTTGATTGTAATTTATGAGTAATTTAATTTACAACTCTTTCTTACTCGTAATCAAGACATTTAATTCTTCTTTTTTGAAATATAAATATAGTCGTTAATGGGTAGATTGACTTGCTACTATGCTTTTTAAGAACTTTAATTTCCCTTTAAACGTCTATTTACAACATCTAACGGATTACTTGCAGAAAATCATTCATCACTGGATTTGGTTTTTACCTTTTGGTCATGTCAAATAGACAATACATTCAAAATTGAAACAACAGCCGTCTGACTGACAAACATTTACAACACATTTTTCAATTCCTATAAATATCATGCTTGGTACATAAAAAATGCAAAACATAACATATTGTTTTTAGCAAAGCCAACTAGGCAACTTTTTTCTAATTCTGGTATTAGAGCTACCTCTGTTTTTAGCAAAATACATTGTGATCTCTGAGCCTCGCTCCCGTTTTGTCGACTGAGAATTATAAATACTGTGTTATTTTTGTAGACCCTAATCAACAATACTAGTCTGTAACATCATACTCAAAGCAACATAATCTATAATCTAAATACATTGCTAATTAATGGAAACTTTGATCATTGCTAGCACAATGCTGGAGGTAGATGCAATTGAGAGAAGGCCGAGGCTGCTGGTCGCGGATTGGAAATTAAGAGGGGGCGCCGCGCTGTGGATGCTCCCCATCATCTTGATGGCATGTTGCCTGCTCCACTATTTGCCCTCATAAATGTGGGGATGCGCAGCCATACAAAGTGGTCCACTAGTTGTGAAGTGATCAAGATGGCAATTAATGCGAAGGGATGATATATAGAAATCCAGCAGATTCTAACACAAGCGCTCTATTCCCGGCTCTCAACAGGATATTCTAAATGGTTTGAGAGCATGAGTAGTTCAGACTAGACATAAACACTCACATATGCCCTATAAGCAATGCTTAGCAGAGGCAAAACACAAACATGTAGTTATAGTAAAAGCTGACATAATCCATCAGATCACTAGAAAAGCAGCTATCACATATGCAGAGCAAATATGAAAAAATTAGCTTCAAATCCAAGTCTTATCCCTTCAAAGTGCAACATATATCAAGAATCAATTGATAGTGCACGAACTAAGCATCAGAATAGGATTCATCAATGTGACTACGCATCATGAAGATGATTGAAATATGCAAAACTCAAAGACGGGTACCTTTTGTAAGTAATGTCCAGACAGCAAGTTTATCTTCAATACCTGATACAACGTCATCCTGGTTCAGTACAGCCAGCTTAGTTAGTAATAGAGAGAATGACATAATGATCATTTAAATGCTGATAAAAATGTAACTCAGTATTGCAAAAACGTAACACTGCTTGAAGAAACAAGCTCTTGATGCCAATGACAAATTAAAAGCTTTGACAAAATAGGATAAGCATAGAACTCAAAAGCCTGAGTTAGAAGGAGTGGAGATTTTTTTTTTTAAAGATCTATAGATTTGAACTGTCTTTATGATCAGACAGTCCAGATTAGGCTCGACAGCAGGAAATTTTTAGAGGGTAGCTTGACCCTATATATATATATATATATATATATATATATATATTCATTATGTAATTATAAGTCTATAATGACAATATAAAATTATACAATTTTAGCCTTTTCTAAGTAAAATTCTACTATGCCAGCCAACCTAAGAGGTGCACTAGAACAGTTAAAACCCCTGGTAATCTTTTGGTATGTTGACAAGTAAGTTTTTAAGCATGCTTTACCTAAATAATCCTCCTTATTTATAAGCTAATTAAGAAATTTCATAATGATAACAATATAAAACACATAATGCCCTATGTCATCTATCAAGACCTAAGAAATATATCTCTTTATCTGTGCTACCATATTGTTCCAAATTAGTATATCAAATATGTTATTTCTCTAGATTAAAACTATATACTTACATGAGTCATAATATATAGATAAATTAGCTTACCATCCCCAGAAAGATGTTGCATCGTCATTTTTCCGACAATAAATCTAGCTAAATAATAAAGACAACTAGATGATTTTGATTAGAAAAATGCAGACCATCTAAAACAATCAAACGGAAAATGTTCATATGATTTTGCGTGCTCCACCATGTCGACCGAAATCCCTGTTCTAGTCCATGACCTTAGGTCTTCATACATCCAACGAAAATATACTGGGCAATTCTCTTGGTTTGTCAAATATGCAGTGTTTTCAATATTATTATTGTATTTGGGATATTTATTCATGGAACAAATTTTTTTCATATCTCTTGACATACTACACTTAAGTAGATGATTCTCATGCTTGAAAGAATCACTCGGAGAGCTCTTGGGAGGCATGGCAGTGGAGAGTTGTTTTGATATATATGGCATTGCCCACATAAACGGCAAATTTGAAAAACAAAATTTTACAATGTTTCGCCTATTTGTTTAATTAAAAAGCTTTCTAAATAATTACTTTTGAAAAAAAAATCTAAATTATACTAGAAAGAAGAAAGAACTTACAAGACTGTTCCAATATGTGGCTCTACAGGTAGGAGTAAGAAGGGTAACTATTCGTAGAGATTCACGATTTCTTTTGAAATATGTATAACAATTCTCCATGATTCTATTTTGAGGAGAAGAAGAGATAAAAAAATGAGTTCGCCCTCTTAAATTATATAAGCCTACAAAGAATTATGACAAATATCATAATCAACAAATAATATTTTATAAAAATTGTATTTTGAAAAGATAATATTACGATTTATTGTAGCTACTTCTTTTGACTCCGTTGGCAATTCGACGTTTAAACTTAACACTTCACTAGCATTAAAATAAAAGCTCGTTAAATATGAAAAATGTCTTTTTTATTTTTTTTTATTTTTCTTCTAAGTTGATTCACGAGATCGAACATGACAATCATGCAAAATCTAAATAATGGGAAAGCAAAAAAATAAAATAAAAAAAGGAAGAAGAAGAAAGAAAGAAAGGAGATAGTAACTTACAATATTATATGTGAAACTTATGTATATATAGGGTGGTGGTGTTTGTCTGGGCGCTTACATGTCTTAGGCCAGCTTCACATGCATTTTGATATTGTAAGGAGTTTAAAATCTTGGTATCCGGAGAGAAAGAAAACAGAAATATACGGAGTTTTTATGAAAAGAGATTGAAAACTATAATATCATTGTCAAACTGTATTCATGATCATTAATCTAAATATAGTAGAAATGGACAAGGGGTTTGAAAGTTTATATATAGTTGACTTCAAATGAAGAACACTGGTGCCATTATTTAGTGGTCTGGATTTTCAAATTAGAAAGAATAAACTTATGATATCCCTTGATTGTAATTTATGAGTAATTTAATTTACAACTCTTTCTTACTCGTAATCAAGACATTTAATTCTTCTTTTTTGAAATATAAATATAGTCGTTAATGGGTAGATTGACTTGCTACTATGCTTTTTAAGAACTTTAATTTCCCTTTAAACGTCTATTTACAACATCTAACGGATTACTTGCAGAAAATCATTCATCACTGGATTTAGTTTTTACCTTTTGGTAGGACATCCCGACGAGCAAGGATAATTCTTGGCAAGTACCAAAGTTGCAACCCGAAACACGTCAAAAATATAAATATCTATTATTTAAATTTGATGGGACCCACTTACACAAAAGGGCAGGCCCACACAAATTTCCAATAAAAACAAATAAAAATAATTTTCAAAATCCTAGGTTAGAAGTTTTCTCTCATTCCTCATCCATGCTATTTCTCATTTTTATCCTCCACTCATCTCTCGTCCTATGACAACCAGTGCAATTTTCCAATCAGATCTGGCACTATTTTAGTTCGAAACCTGAACTCATATATTAACCCACATGAAATAATAAAAAGTACAGCACAAGTGTAATTTCAACTATGTGTATGTATGTATACATATATATATATATATATATATATATATATCTTTGGTCAATAATAATAAATATAATACTCAAATAATAAACCATCAAAATAAAATAGTGAGTCCCAACTATAAATAATATAATAATCTAACTCCCATGAATCGTACTAGGTTTCACTACTAAAATATATAAGCAAATAATAAAATACTATAAGTTCGAAAGAAATGATTAATATATTCTAACTAGTAGTCCATCATCTGCAAAGTCCCATGCCCTTGTCTCCTCCCAACGCTCACTCCTAGTTAGTTTATTCTTGTAGAGGCAATTCCAAGTTATTAATGAACCACTAAGTATGGATAATAATAATGAAAAAAATGCAAATATGAGCTTATGCCTTACTCTAGTTCTAACAGATTGGCCAATTTGCTGAAAAGAATTATTATCTATGATCATAAACATTGTATTTCCTCTCACTAGGAGGCATTACACTCATTCCCTATTGAACCTTGTCTTGATGAGACAACATAACGTAAACTCTCTAAAGTGTTATTCCTGTGGAGGCAATTCCAAGTTATTAATGAACCACTAAGTATGGATAATAATAATGAAAAAAAATGCAAATATGAGCTTATGCCTTACTCTAGTTTTAACAGGTTGGCCAATTTGCCGAAAAGAATTATTATCTATGATTATAAACATTGTATTTCCTCTCACTAGGAGGCATTACACTCATTCCCTATTGAACCTTGTCTTGATGAGACAACATAACATAAACTCTCTAAAGTGTGAGATAGGCAAACAAAACAACTAAAGGGAAAAACATCATACAAATTATGAAGAAATATGTTGAAGTGTTCAACAGTTTGGCCAGAGTTTAGTCAGAGATTCGGTTAGACGTTTAGCAACCAAAGCATGGAGGTGCAATTAAGGAGAAGAGTGTTTAGACCTTTGGTTGACATTCGATCACACGTTCCACAACCAAAGACAGTGGTGTGAAGATGGTGTCAGAGTTCGGATAGCGATTAGTTGTACGTTTGGCTACCAAAGTGTCTTTGGCAAGAACATCAAAAATAGATTTAGGAGTTTAGGAGTTTGGAAGAGACTTTGGTAGACGATCAGTCAAGGGTTAGCCAACCAAAGCTAATGTCACTAGTTTTATGTGATTGTTTAGTTGACGATTGATTATCATTCGGCAGCCGAATGATCTAGACAAAGTGCCAAAACTAGCCGTTAAAGAAGGACAAAAGGAGGGATTTAAAGCCAAACGATTCTATTTCTTAGAAAGTCTATGCTAGCCTATAAATAATGCCTTTGGGGGAGTGTTTGACAACCTCTTGCCATCATCTCTATGATTTGACACTTTCTTGGTTTAAATTAGAAGAATAGGTGTGTGCTAGGAAGGGATATCTATTATCTTGTATTCTAGGTGCATTGAGTGTACCAAGGAGAGTATACTTGTGAGTGAGGTTCACTTGTAAACTCCCTAGGCGTTGGGAGTAGGCATCTGAAGCATCTTGCTTGAAGAAATAAGATACCTGGAGAAAGAGGTAGTTCCAAGATTGTAAAGCTTGAAAGGTGTTTGAGGCTTTGGTGAGTTGGGATCCTTGACATGGTTGTAAAGCTTCAAAGGTGTTTGAGGCTATGCTGAACTAGGATCTTTTGTACTTGGTGCTTATGAAGGAAAGTTTGTTAGAGGCTCTAAGGGTGTTTAGAGTGCAAGCTTCATCGGCACTTGTGGGGTGCTTGTGAAGGAGTTATAGCTTGATTGCTTGTAAGAATACAAATGGTTTGCCTAGCTATGAAGAACTAGTTTGTGCCTTCTCTTCCTTCTCTAATTTTGTGATTGAACTTATTTGATTATACATTTATTTGCACACTTGCTTAACTTCCTTGAGCTTGACCATGGTCATTGTTGGAAGTTAAGTATTCATAAGTTCTAGACTACTTTGATACTTGTATTGTTTTGACTTGTTCTCTAACACTAGTAGGAAATTGGAATTGAACTTATCATGCTTTGACACATACACACACACACACCTTATTATTTTCCTCCTCTATTTGATCTTACTTGAATATTATTTACTTATACTTAATTGTTAAAATTGTTTCCGCTATTATTTGTCCATATTTATGATCATAATAAGACTGTATGGATTTCAAGGATCTAATTATCTTTTGAAGAAGTATTTGTAATTAGTTTTCACCCACATTAGTTCACCTTCAATTAGTACTAGAGCTTTGGTTGGACAAGATGGATAACAAATTGAGGCAAGCTGATGGACTTTTTACTATAAGACCGTCATACTTCAATGAAATCAACCTACAATTATTAGAAGACGAGCATGAGAATTTTTCTTATCCTCTAATGATTTTGATGTTTGACATATTTTGTATGGTCACCAAGATCCTCATTTAAATAGAGATTCTTGGAGTGAGTAAGAAAAGAAGACACAATAACAATGCAAAGGTTATGAATACCTTATATTGTGCCTTGAATGAGACCAAATTTAATATAGTCTCCCTTTGTACCACCATAAAGAAAATATAAGTTCTATTTGAAGTTACCCACAAGGATACTTCTCAAGTGAAAGAATCTAAGATTAGCTTCTTAACTCATGAGTATGAGGTTTTTAAAATGAAGGAAAATGATACCATAAATAATATGTATAATAGATTCAATGATATTATTATAGGTCACATAGGGTTAGGGAAGACTATTGGCAAGGTGGGCTCAAGTGCAAGCTTCTTCTTTCTATTTCTAAGGAATGGAGGTCCAAAGTGAAGGCAATCAAGGAAGTCAAAGACCACATCATTATAACCATGGAGGAGCTTCTAGGATCTCTTATCATTCATAAGCATACCTTGTAAATGGACAAGGAAGAGATGAAAACTTCTAAGAAGAATAACAAAGATTTGGCTGTTCACATCCTCATGCAAGAAGATGATGGTAACCTTGATGAAGAAATCATCATTCTCATTAGGAAATTCAAGAAATTTCTAAAGAAAAAGTGGGTGGCTTAAGAAGGCAAGAAGAAGAAGGAGAGAAAAAAGATCAAATAAGATCTCAAATTCAAGGAGAATACCAAGGATAAGATCCAATGTTACAAGTGCAAAAGATTTTGACATATCATGAGTGAATATCCACCTAAAAATAAGTATCAAGAGCCTAAAGAAAATAACGTTCTCCAAGCTACTTCAAAATCATAGGATGAAAGTTGTGAAGATTGCTATGAAGAGTTTTGCTTCTAGGCGTTTGAAGAAGAGAAAGAAGAAGACTTCCAAAGGGCATTTGAAGAGTTCTTTGTAGAGATCCATGTGCTTGGCCAAGAAGAACGAAGAGCTTAGAGAGCAACTTAATGCAATAAAAAATTAGAAGAAGGCCTTTAAGGAGATACTCAAATATGAGAAGATGAAGCTCAAGCACTCAAAGACAATAACAGAGGAGCTCCAAGACCAACTAACCTCAAAAGAAAGGGACTTCAACATATTGGTAGAGGGCTCACACAAGTTCACCAACATATTTCTATAAAGTAAAAGCCCTCTATACAAACTAGGTTTGGTGGGAGACAACCAAAATGGAGAATTTAAAGCCCCTCCAATTTGTAAGGCTTCTATTCAACTTAGCGAGGACTTCTCAAATGTGACAAGTACTTCCAAGGGAAAGGCGCTCATGTTTGACATGATGATGATGATTCAAGTACATAGGACAATTAAGAAGCCAAGATAAGCCCCTAGGAAAGGGGAAAAATACCACAGCAATATGTTATTATCTCCCATACTTTCTATACTTATCACTATTATGGCAAAGTTGAGCACATTCAATGGATATGTAAGTGGACGACCATAGTTCAAAAGGGGAGAAGTAAGGTGGATTCCAAAGACGACAACACACAAGGAAGGTATTGATTCCCTTTTTATCCCTCAAACCCAGTTATGCATACATATGTATAGTTTTTAAACCTTTTTAAATTATTTGTCAAAAAGGGTAATAAGGGTATAAGATGATTCAAATATTTTCCTCCAACTCTCACTTGATGAAGAGGTTTATTGAGTATAAACATATGAAGATGCATTTTAAATATTTTTAGATACATATGTAAAATACGGAAAATATTTTCAAAATATTTTTATCATGCTTAAGACAAGCTATAATAAGTAAATATTCTTCTAGACCTCATCATTTGGAGTTTGGAAGTTGTAAAAATTAATATTGCTTAAAAGTTTCAATTTTCTCGAGTTCGGTTGGTTTTTAGTTGACCATACCATTAAATGTAACTGTAAAATTTATTTCTAAATGTGTTGGTTGACTTCCGATTAATCGTCGGTGGCCGAACGATTTGGGAAAGTTGAATTGTCAAATCCCTATCCCAACTAAACAGTATCCCCACCACCACTAATCATAACAGCTATCGCCACAACTCGTCGCTAACCATTGCCATTTGAATCACTCCCAAAATCCTTTGGCAAAGCTAACCGTTGAGTAGTTGTCAACCGATCAGTGTTGGAGGCAAGATCCGATCTTTCACCACCAACTGGCCTTGTCTCTATCTAGGATGCTTCTCTTTGTGGTCATGAGGGTGCCCCGACTGTCACCGACCTGCGAAGAGTGGTCGCAACTGCCATCCTTGATGCCGATTTCAAGCTCTGTCCTTGATTTTAATCAGTCAGACGATCGGTAACGGAACCATCTAAAAAGGAAAATGGCATTCCTTTGGTTGATTTTTACCGTTCATCGTTCTCATGGCCTCTTCTTATGGAGAGGGGCCTTCTTCAAGGTCCAACCAAAGAGTGGAGACACCGAGGGAGCCGGGTGCACACCACTCCTTCGATTGAAAAAGCTTCAAGATAGAAAATTTTGAGAAGCAAGTCAAAGTGTACGAGAACTAAGTCAATGTGGAGGACTTGGAAAGCCACCATGTGGGACTCCGAGGATCGGTGAAAACCTGCATAAAGTTAGGAGATTACCTTCACGGACACCCCGAATGCAACGACCCGGCCCAAAGTGCAACATAGTGGGCGAAGTCATCTCTTCAAAAGTGGTTAACTAAGTTAAAGATTTATAGTCCATTCCCACTTATAAATAGGATCTTACCCCAGTATGTATTATATATGAGACTAAGTTGAGGGATCTCACACCGGAGAGGAAGATTGCTTTTCCACAAATTAGAGAATTCTACCCTACCTTGGTGAATGCAAATGAAGGGTACTACAAAGCTAAGGTGAATGGGCAACATTCCATCCTAGGTTGGTCCACATTGCATAATTCTTGAATGCTCCGAATTATGGAGATAAAACAAAACACACAAAACTTATGAAAGCCCGTGATCTCACCAACATGGCGGTTGTATTTTGGCAAGTAGTGGCAACCAACATTCTTCCACAAGAAGGTCACCATAGTGAGCTCTAATCCTATGTCGTTTACACTCTTTGAAGAATACTTGCCGATTGAAGAATCAACTTGTCATCCCTCATTCTCAACAAAATGTATAGGTGCCAAAATTAAAGGAGAGCTTGCATACCCTATGGGAGATTCCTCACAACTCTATTCTTTCAAACCTTCTCAGACATGGAGCAAAGGACTACGTCATCACTTCCTTTTAAGTTCGTAGACTTTAGTAACATCTACAACAAGATAAATATGATGCGAACAAGAAGAAGAAGATCAGTGGTGCATTACCTCAAGGGAAGAGCCCATCTTAAATATTGTGGATGATAATTTTTGGGACAGCCTTGAGATCCATGATGAGGAGGATGAAGAGGCACAACCCGAACAAGAGGAACAAGAAGATGAGCCGCAACCCCCACTTAGTCAACCAAGAAATGTGTGAACCACCTTGGATGATCCCTCAACACATGTGGATAGCATGGTCATGGGGATATAGGAAATGCATCATGACATTGAAGACATTTGGAGGGATCAACATGTCTTTATGAGAAACCAAGAGGTGCTCATTTGGACATGAGCACACACTTTGGCTTCCCCCTTAATGGCAACACATTCCGCTACCCACCGCTATCTCGATTTTCTCTGTGTGACCCTTTCGAGGGTGGAGGAAAGGATGGTCATAAAAATTGGAACTAGCCACTTAGAGAGTTCACAATACATGAAAGTTGTCTTTAGCAAAAAGGATGAGATTTTTAAACCTCATTTTGATGAGACAACATCACTTAAATTCTCTAAGTTTGAATTAGTCAAACCAAGTTACCAAAGGGAAAACATCACACCAACAAAGAAGAAATATGTTGAAGTGTTCAACAGTGCGGCCAGATTTTAATCAGATGTTTGATCAGATATTTGGCAGTTGAAGCATGGAGGTGTAGCCAAGGAGAAAAGTGCTCAGACCTTTAGCTGACCTTCTGTCATATGTTTGGCGATTGAAGATAGTTGTGTGAAGATGAAGTCAGACTTTAGCTTGTGATCGGTTGCACATTTGGCTACCGAAGGGGTCTTTAGTAGGAACTTCATAAACTGATTGAGGAGTTTGGAAGTTTGGAAGAGAGTTCTATAGATGATCAGTCAAGATTTTGACAACCAAAGCTGTTGTGGCTGGTTTTAAGTGATTGTTCGGTTGACAATCAGTCAATCATTCATTGGTGGCAATTTTTTTTTATGACTACACAACTCGATCTGGCTAAGATCAGCCAGACCTAGCCTCTAGTGACAGAGAAGGAGGCGGATGTTTATTTATTTATTTATTTATCATCAAATCTAGACCACTTTTGTAATTAAATGGTCCAAATTAAATGTGGCATTCTTGCCTCTTACTCAGGTAACCTTTTTCCTATGTGTGTGTTAGTGTGTGGGAGTCTATATATATATATATATATATACACCATGTGTCCCTAGGACGGGCCCTACATGACCTAGCCACATCAGCATTGTAGCTCACCATGTGTCATCACCCGATTGGTTGACATGTCTACCTAAAATCTGTCACGATGATACATATGTTGTTGCATGACATTTTCTCATGCATTTATAATAACTAGTCCTCTATTGTTCACTCTAGTAGCAACCACATATAAGTGTCACATCACATAATAGGCCAATTACTTGATAAGGTCCAAACTGTAAGACCAAAGCTTTGCTCAGGAACTGGTTGGCTTATTCAAGTTAGTTCAATTTGGTTTGGTTTGATCTGAGCAAGTTTTATTTATTAATTGAATATTTTTTGAATCAAATTATTTGGTTAATATTTTTACTGTATTGTTTACTGTGCTCAAATACTTATTGACTTTACAAATTGCTCTGCTATCGTACGTTAGAGGGACATGAAAATTTTTTCTTGTTTATTTAGGGCATGCTCAGGTTTTTGCAATTTTGGGTTATATATATATATATATATATATATATATATATAAATATAATAACAAAGAAGTGAGATAGTTGAGATTGTGAGTATTCAAGTTGATGACCTCAAGGTTGTGAGTTTAATCCATATTGATTACATTTTTTAAAGTAAGGTACTTTTGACTTTTAATCGAGCCAGTTTTGAGCTCACAAATAAGTTGGGTTTGAGCTCGGGAAAATTAAACAGTTTAAGTGTATTCAAGCTCGAGCACATAAAAGCTATTCAAGTCGAACTCGAGCATGTATGTTCAAAACTCGTTCGATTTCGGGTCGAGTTTCGAATTATTCGAGCCAAGTTCGAACACAAGTTGAGCCACTCGCCTTTCCTCCTACTACCGGCTGTCAATCATCACCATTGTCGCCTCAATTGTTGATGGAATTGTACTATCATTCAGCTCTCACCACCAGCCATTTACAGAGTTTTCCAACCAAATTTTGGCTAGCAACCTCCGGCTCTCAGCCCTGCTCCATCAAATCGTCACCGTCACCTTGGCAGGATGTTTTCTAAGCCTCGCCCTCTAGTGACATTTCCAGACGCTGGCCAAGTTGACTTGGCCCACTCAATTACGGCCGAGTTGACTCAGCTTTGACTAATTTCAAGCAGATTTGGGATTGGATTTCTTGGATGCATTGTTTGACATGCATATTCAAGTAGTATAAGTTCATTGGATGGATTATTTGAAGTATTTATTTTCTGTAATTTTTTTTGTTAATTTATGTTAATTAAGTATTATGTTTGAATTATTATTGATTAATTCATTGATAAATACTGGATGTTTAAAAATTGAAACACTTGTTAGGCCCTTTTGGCCCCGAAAAAGGACTCGTAATAGGTAACTTAAAGAATAAACCTTTCCCATTAGCCTATATACAAGTCACCAACATCATCCATGACCGATGTGAGATAAACCTAACAACTCCCTTCGTCTCATCTTTATCAGAACAGAACTCACATATCATTGACGAAGAAACTTCGACAATCGGTGTAGGCAAATAGTTGTTACTTGTTGGGCCTTTTGGGTCTTCTAAAGGGACTCACAATAGGTGTCACGGGCTCTTTTAATCCAAAAGTTAACTTAAAGAATAAGGCTTTCCCATTAACCTATATACAAATCACTAACATCATCCTATATACAAGTCACCAACATCATCCACGACCGATGTGGGATAAACCTAACAACTCTACACACATATCTTCTGACAATCGGTGTAGGCAAATACGGATAAACCCAACAACTCTACACACATCTCCTCCGACAATCGGTGTAGGCAAAACTCTACATACATCTCCTCCGACAATCAGTGTAGGCAAATACGGATAAACCCAACAACTCTACACACATCTCCTTTGACAATCGGTGTATGCAAATACCAAATTACCTCCGATAATTGATGTAGGCAAATATCAAATCTCCCAAGATCGTAATACCACTGTTGGGGGACTGTTGGGCCCCCAAAAAGGATTCACAATAGGTGTTACATTCCTCTCTTAATCTAAAAATTAATTTAAGGAATAAAGTTTTCCCATTTAACTTCTATACAAGTCACCACCATCATCTACGACCGATGTAGGAATGAACTCAACACTATTATCATATGGTATTGAGCTGATAATATTAATTGTTTATTGTTTGATTATATTATTTGATTATTTTATTAATATTTTGACACATAATTCAAGATGCTATTTATTATTATATTTGAATTATTGTACTACTATTAAATAGGATCACTGGCACACATTGGCATGCTTATCACGACTGGTACAAAGATGTGGGTTTGGATTAGGTATGGGAATCAACTGTTGATTCAGTCTGCAAATGTGCTCGTTACAGGTCCGTAGGATCACTCCTAATTTATCATTTACTCTATCGGATTTGTTTTTAAATGGATAATGTGGTTGTTTGATTGGATCCTAAATGGTTGTGCTATCTTATTGAACGTGATTTTTGGGGGTTTAATAACTCCTAAGGATGGGATCCTCCAGGTTTTATTGAAACTGAAATCCATGCTTCAGCATGGATTTTTAGATGCTAGGCCAATTTAATCGTCTGTGCATTATTGACATTGATTCTTAGTCTACCTATATTGAGATTATGGAGATATTGTTTATCCATGTTGATGTTTATCTAGGGCCCTGTTGATGTTTATCTTTAGGGACTCTACCGAATTGTCCCTCAACAATAGTGCTTCTATACGCGGAGAGCGTAGAATAGCAAGCATCGTACTGTACGGTGTCGATCCGGTTCATGGTGTTTATTTGATCACTAGTGTTCACAGCTCGTTGGTGGTTCAAAGAGGGCACCTTAATTGTTTTGCTGACCTGTATGAGTAGACTAGGTTAATTTGACTAGTCTGAGGAGACTAGGTTACCACATGGTATTACCGAGGATGCTTTTCTTGAGCATCGGGAAAGACTTCTCAGATTACCCTTTTAAGTGTTCTCTCGGGGTTATGTATGTATATTGTTTTCCATTTTCCATGACAGGATGTTTTTCTTGAGCGTTGGGATATACTTCTTATATTGCCCTTTTGAGTGTTGTGTTGGAGCTATATATGGATGCTATTTTCCATTTTCCATGAGTCGCGGAGCTCATTTGCCTGATTAATATTAGTTACTCCATGTTGGACTCGATCGGACTAGATCAGTCGTTAGCAATTGTTTTGACGTTGTTTTTATATATAATAATGTAGGTGAGGTTAGCTGGCATCTTTTGAAGTAATGGAAGGGACTACATGAAGAACTTGGGCTGGTGGCTAGGATTTCTTTTGGACTGTCATGCATGTATATATTGTATATATTTGTATATGTGATGATATTTTGGTGTTGTATACACTGAACTCCTGGGATTTATCACCGTTGGAGTCTTTTGTGAAACGAACCATGTTAGATGCAGATGTTGAAGGGTCTGGGTTATATGAAGTGTAAGGCAAGATTACGTGATGTATTACTGTATTATCTGTTTAATGGTAATGCTCGCCATGTGACACCAAGATTTTGATTCTTGGCCTGTGTGTGTTTTGGCTTGCTCACCCATGATTTGAAACGATATATGTTCAATTTATTATGAGTAACACCACCGATCTGGTTCTCTTGGGAACCGGCTGGAATGTTATACAAACTCTCAATCTCACATAGTAAAATGAACCTTTGGTAGCTTGGGGGGGAGAATGAACCTTCGGTGCCTTTATGCCCCTTAACTTTAAGTCACGGAGATTAAGGTAACCTAATGTTTCACATACTTTTTATTCTTGAGTATATCAAAACTAAGTTAGCCCTAGGCTTCATCCATGCCATACATGATATGTCGTAATCTATCCTTAAGAGTATCAATTCGGTTATCCATTTAATTAACTAAGCCATTTAGCCCACAAATTACACTAATATCATATTAGAACATTTTTTAAGTCTCTATGCGAGCATATTTGTCAGTGTAGAAAAACACTATTGGTGCAATCTCCTTCAAAAAGTAAGCAAGGAGTAGAGGCGGGAGGTCGGCAAGAAAATATAAAGATAAATATTCTACATAATTTAAAAAAATTCCTTTACAAAAATTCCTTCAAAAGAGTAAGCTATGCCAACTCCAGCCCTTTCAAAAGAAAAGTTAGATGTCAAACTCTGTCATGTCAAGTACTTATGTTCAATTAAAATGGATGGACAATTTAAAAATGAGAGTCATAAGTAGAGAAAGGATATTACAATAAAGGAACCCTTTTGCACAAAGAAGCTCGCTCTCGCCACCAATTAAAAAATATCTTCCTAAATAAAATAAGGTCATTCATTGTAACATGATCATTCAAATATTTTTCAAGGCAAACCATAGTTTTGTAATTCTATTTTAACCTGTTTTTTATCTACAATTGTTTAAAAGGCCTTAGCTAGGTTTATCTCAAAGCAACTTACTATTACTAAACTTACAAACCATCTCATAGGTCTCATCACCATCACAACTCATTCCTGCCGTGGAGATCACTTATACAAAATTGCCCATATAAATAGTTTATATATAATGACCTGATCCAAATTGCAAACTAATGGGCTTAAGTTATCTTTTTAAAATACTTAAAGTTAAAAATTTATAGTTCATTCCGACATATAAATGCAATCTTACCCCAGTAAGTATTAGATGTGAAATTAAGTTGAAAGATCTTATAATCCGTTAACTTTAAAAAATTTTACCCTCAAAATTATTATATTTGGCCCTTTTTAGACCTAGGTCACATCCCTTTTTGGTTCGTGGCCAACAACTTAGTTAACGTCTCTAATTTAATCCACTATCTAACACAGAACTATGCTACTTTAATTTCATCTATAATAATCCGACCCAAAATATAATTAAACAAGCCTATGTCATCTCTATAAAATTGGTTAACCGAAGTTTCAGATTTATAATTTATTTTGATTTATAAATAATATCTTATCCTGTTAGAGTATTATATATAAGACTAAGTTAAGAGATCTCATATATATATATATATATATATATATATATATATATATATATATATATATAAAAGTATCTAAATGAAACTACATTGAGTAAAATACAATTTTGCAAAGTTTTCTACTTGTAATATTTGATTGCAGCAAAAGATGATAAACTAGAGCGAGTAAATTAGAAGTTACGGCATACTGCATGGCATTGAATTGGAGGGTCCCCTCTCCATAGAATCCAGCATGAACTTCCTTATTAGCCCCCTTGCAGGGCAGGCCATGGTTTCCATGCACATTTCTTGTGCTCTTGGTGGTATCGAAGGCTTGTAAGTGAGTAGCTTGGCATATTCATTCAACAAATGTAACATGTAGTCATAAACATAGTCCATCTTCAGCTCCTCTTGTGTGAATGAACTTGCCGCCTTCCCAATCATCTGAGCCTGACCAATTCAATTGAATTTTGATAAATGTAAATATAGTTGTACACATATTACTAACACCCAATATCATGATTTACTAGTTTTGTCTAATAAAACTTTTAGATGTTAAAAAAATTAAGAATATTGTGGGTATGATTGCCTGTTCTTGGTGGCTATTTCCCCAATCCACTGCATATTTGATGGATTCACATTCATTGTTACCACCGTTGATAGGCCAGTAATGACTCATTGGCATGAGCCCTCTAGCAAAGAAATCATAATACTCAGGTTGGACACGCAATGTCATGGAATCACAAGCCAAAATATATTTTTGGCTCACTGACCAGGCCCTACCTTCTACATAAATTTTGTACCTGCATGCATAAAAATTCTATTTTAAATATGATTAAAATAAATTTTTAGTGCCCTGGTGATTTATATAGATCATAGAAATGAGAGTGACAAACCTATGATCACATTGATTAGCAAGATTGGCATTCTTGAATCCTCTTCTTCCCTCAGCAGGCCAATTCTACAGGAGATAAAATTTTATACAACATCAAGGCACTAGTGAACAATGTGTTTGTGTATTGACATAAAAAAATTACAATCAACATTATATATAATAATCTTTTTGTGTGCATATATGTATATGTATATATGTGTGTGTGTGTGTGTTAGGAAGAATAGGTTAAGTATTTCAAGAGGGAAATACCAAATGATAAAGCCGGGCATTCCAATCTTTGTTATTAGTTGGATTGCATCTGAAGAGTCTTTTCCTTTTTCCTGATACATTAGGATTTCCTTTCCAAAATGCATAGGGCTCCCTATTCACCCATTTCAGCATTTTATTTCCTTGTTTGAGATCTTTTGATAGAGGCTCCCATGGCTTGATATTTACCTCAGGCCTAAAAATATAGCATTATTTACTCATTGCAAGAAAAATAGCGGATATTCAAACTTAAATTTATGGATGGTCTTTTACAAATATAAATTAAATGGCATATGCTTCTGCTATCAAGGACTTAATAGTCATAAAATCAAACCTTTCATAAGGCGTACTAACATAAGTTTACCATTTTCCGAAGAAGATCGATCTGTATTCTATCCTCCGCTTGATAGATAAGAAAAAAATGTAAATTTTAGGCAAAAGTTTGATATAAGATAATATACATGTGATGTATGTACATAAAAATAATCATGATTGATGTACATTGTAATTTAAGGCATCCCTTGGAAGTGAAGTAACCCAAGTTAAAGATTTATATTACATATACACTAGTATATAGGATTTCACACTGTCAAACATTAGATACGGGGGTTAATTTTTTAGAATCTTAAAATTTGCCCACTTTTAACAAATTTTGTCTACAAATTTTCTCCCCTCACACATGGGCCATACCTGCATCCAAACTGCCCCACCATACAACACAACTTCCAGGTCAATGATAATAATCTTGGCAACCTGAGCCAAGCTGTCTTTTCGATCGGAAATATTAACCTAAGTTGTGATGTATGTGCCAGGTGTTACCCGAGACTATTTTTCTGAAAAGATCTTATACAAGTCTTCCATAGTTACTAAACTCAACATTTTAGGCTAAGAAAACTATATTTTTTTCAAAGTAAAAGAGCCAAATAACATATTAGAGGGAAGTGAAAATTTACCATCCCCAAAAAGACCAATCAGGAAATATGAGTCCCACTGTGCCTTGTCGTTGACAATAGCCAAATAGTGGAGGTGGGGCTGTGAGGTTTGCATATGTTTTGCCTTCCATGATTCCGGGGTGGTCGTTGCAATTAAACATGAGGTCCAAATCTCTTAACCGGCCAGGGTGTCTTCTGAGGAGTTGCAAAATGCCCCATATAGTGAACACATCTCTGGTTTGAAAACTCCTTCTGTACCTTTCAACGTATGCACGACCTGAAATCATACAATAATTCGCCACATAAATGTAAAGTTTGAAGGCAAACATTACAAGAAAACAAGGCATCATGACGGTGTCGTGATAGCTTATTTGTGGCCATGCCGTGACAAATATTTTATTATGGGCTGTCGGTGACAAATATAGTTAGATGCCGCTGTATCTCCCACAAGACTCTCTTCACTAATTCTCGTGTTTGTCATGAAATTTGGGGATGAAAGCCCTCTTCTATGCTGGCGCATGCACAACATTTGAGAGGAAAAAACCAACTGTTATTATCTTTTTTAGTGAATCATTTTAATTACAATAAGTAGATTTATTTTATCAATTTAAAATCACTGTGTAATATTAAATATGCAATTTCAAGTAATGCTCATGATTAAATAGAATATCACCCACTTTGAGAAAACAATTGGTGTTTTTTGACAAAGATTGCATGCATGCCATGTGCTGCAGTGGAATAGTCAACTTATATTTGCATCTTCCCATTGTTTATTGAGAATTAAGATCATAACATTTCCGGATATCTTCATAATTCATTATTCTGTTTAAATGCCAGCTCAACTATGTGTAAACATATTTTCTCATGACGTTTAATAGTATAGTAGCATATATCATGTCCATATTGTACACTGACGATATATATATATATATTTCAAGGTATTTAAAAAATGTTTGATTAAATAATATAATGATGCTTTATTTACAATTAAATAATTTTTTAATTTTTATAAATTTCATGATTTAATAATATTTTTTTCATTTAATGTTTTAAGTATGCAATTTGTATTGGGTTTTGAGTGGAACTTGCTTTTAAAATAAAATCCAAACCAACCCATGTTTTTCTATAAAATAAACAGCGGGCAGGCTTCGCAGCCAGGTGGCTGTCATGGTCAGATCCGGCAACCACGGTGGCAGCGGATGCGGTGGCCGCGAAGTACAACAAACAATTATGATTACCAATATTTTAAATCAATAATAAAGAAAAATATATGAATAATAGCAGATGTATTAGGCAAGAAAAGCTCTTACCGTTTCGAATAATCAAGCGAAAATGTGCCCGCTGTTTTGCATTCTCCACCATATCAAGTGAAATCCTGGTGCTTTCCCATGGCCTTAAATCTTCATACATCCAACGAAAATATGCAGGGCAAACATCCTGCCGTGTCTGATTTATAGTTTTTTTATTGTAGAAGGGATACTCAACCGTCGAACATATATTTGGCTTGATGCCAGATTTACAATTGAGAATTTGGCCCTTGTTTGTGTTTTGTTGGTTGTGAGATTGAATATTTTGCAATTCCAATATTTGAAGCTGTACATTTATAACAAAGAAAGAATATAAATTAATTCAACTTAATTTCTAAATCTTCAGAAACTAGAAAAATGAAAGTTTGGACCTTTATTTTCTTAAGGTAAAAGCTAGGCAACTTAAATAATGCAAAAGAAAAAAGTAGTATCACGTATGAAATTCGTTGGGGTAAAAAACATGCGACTTTTAAGTTTTAAGAATATACTAAGATTTTTCCATGCTCTTATAAACGAGAAAAATATTACGTTTATGCATAAACTTTATTAAAAATTGGACATTAAAAATCACATATATATAAGTAAATTACTTGATCAAGTAAAATATTTGCACATACATACAGGTCTACTCCAGTGCAATGAGATAACTGCACCACAAAATATGATAGAAATTAAAACGCCCAAAACTTGAGGAGATTTTAAATATCCTTCAGAACATCGATTCCCCTCCATATTTTCACTGCAAAAAAAGGGAGGGAAAATTAGTCAATCTTATTAAGTGTTTACACTTAGGCCATTACCCTAAAAAGAAATTTCAATTAAGAAATTCATTTTCTCATTTCTTAATTACTTTAAGAATTATATTTGTATCTTTATACTTTTAAAGATTTTTCACTTTCAAAATATATATTTTGTAAGATGAGTTGAAATAATACATATATTTTTTCATGATATGGTAAACATGTTCATGCATAAGGCTTATAGAATTATTTAAATCGAGAAAAATAAATAAAGTAGTTGTGCACTAGTATTCAATATTAGAGAAGATGAAGTTAGACTTGAAAAAATAAATCGACACATCTACAGACCATATAAATATTGTATTAATTCTGAAATTTAGATTTCAAATTAAGTGTTCAACATGTGCTTTTGGAATCTAAATTAAAAATAATGACTTAAGCTAATGTATAAATTAATGGAAAATAGTAAGACAAAAAATCAAAATATATAACTTACGGCATTTTTTCACCGTGTAAATATCTGCTAGTATTTGTATATTATCATCTCCAGCATGCTTTCTCCTTAACAATACTACTCAAAGCCTTGCAACTATGTATATATACTAGAAATCATGTACTGTGCTAAATGTGTATTAAAACAACGAGGAAAAAATCTCTGTAATTAACTAGTAGGAAAGACTTAAAGCCACAATTATAGGACATCAATGTTTAGAGAAGAAATGTCATGAGGCTGCATAAAGAGAAATAATTATAAGTGATATAATACTACTTCAAAAGCTGCAATTAAAGATAATTACTAACTAGAGATTGATATATATTATATATATATATATAGACACACACAGCTAGGAAGATATAAATCAATGGCCAGATTGATTAAAATACTCTAAGTTATAGAAGTTCACCTTTCATCTCTTCCCATATATATGAATAGAAAGTAGATTATTGGATTTGTAAACCAAGGCGCTCCAATATTAATCTAAGCATGTACTCGTCTAATTGCAATTGGAAAGATCAACCAAGGACGGATTTCAACTCAAAACTTGTCTTGTTATAGTTGTCACAAATAAGCTAAAATTGATCAAACAAGCGTTTTCTTGTTTTGTTAGGTTACCCATGAAAGATATGTGAGAAAGATCCATGATTAATGGGTATTAATTAACTAAATTTACATTAAATCAAATTAAATAAATATCATATCAAAAGTATTGTATGTAGCTAGACAAATAACTGATTTAGACCCTCCTTTCTATCTTTCAACTCATTCATCATCAAGAGATATTGAATTAGTTCATTTTAGTGCAGAAAATCAAAGCAATAAATTGAAATTAATAATGCACAACTGTAACTATATTAATAGTCTACTTGTTTAATTATCTTCTAGGACATCATCAAGATGCATTATGGCTTTGCCAATGTACATCGACTTCCCGGCCGGATAATCAAAATCTTGTGGTTAATGCCGCTTGTCTAAACTAGTTGACAAATAATACTTTAGATGCACTATATTATTAAACATGAATGAGTCATATCAATTGTTTAGATTATAAGAGTTGGTTAAGTATCTAAAATTAAGATGTTATCATGATTAAGGACGAAGGCATCTACTGAGTTATCCTCTCCTCGTCATAGTTTTAAAAACTAGGTGTTGAGACAGACTCGATTTGGAAAGCTATGAAGCAGAATAGAATCAGGGTCTTTTTATTATTTTTGATCCAGCAAATTAAAAGTTATATATATATATATATATATATATATATATATATATATATATGTAGCTATGTATCTATGTATGAAATCACTATATGTTGATCTTTTTGACACTTAAAAATAACGATATATAACTTAATTCTTTTAAAATATTATTTGTTTAACTGTTAAGGTTATGTTTTGATAATTATTATCCTAAACTCATTGGTAGTAATTTATAATGGATGCATGATCATGGTATAATGTGACAGAGAACTAGATATGCTAGCTATGTGTATTTAATTATTTCCCTTGTAATAACTTGTATTGTTAAAAGGTGTAAAAGGCCATGTTGAACCTTGTGGAGATGAAGCAACATTGCAAACCCTATAAATACATCCATTGAAGTCTATACATAATCAAAGAAATTAAGTTTTTGAAGATTCTAAGTAAAGAAAAGCCCAAGCAACCTAATGAACTATTAAATATTGAAGATTGGAATGAAGTATGGAAATAGAGAATACTTCAATTTGAGTTTGGCCAGAGTTTAGTCAAATGTTAGGTAAGGAGTTGGGCAGCAAAAGCATGGAGGTGCAAGGACGGAAGAAGGATAGTGCGCCCTTCTGCTGACCTTTAGTCATGTGTTTGGCAAACAAAAACGGTAAGATTGAGAGAAGCCATGAAGAAGTTGACTTTGGTTATCCTTTGATCAAGGGTTCGACAATTGAAGTCAGAAGTTGTGAAGGAGAAGTGTTGAAGCAGATGGGATCGGTAAGACTTTGGTTGCATGTTCGGCAATCGAATTTGTCTTCGGAGGGACTTTGGAAATCAGTCAAGGAGTTCATGAATGAACAATAGATCAATGAATTTTGAAAAGATGGATTGGCAGGCATTCAGTTGTGTGTTCGGTAGTCAAAGCTGATATGGCCAAGTTGTGATTGTTTGGTTGATGATCAGTCTATCATTCGATAACCGAATGATCCGGACAAGTTGAGAAAAAGTAGTTATTAAAAAGTTAAAGAGAGAGAATCAAATCCCAACGGCTCAATTTGTTGAGAGGTTTGAAAAGCTATTAAATAAGACTTTAGGGAGTGGGTTTGGACAACCCTCTTACTATGAATTGAACCCTAGACTCTATTCATGTGAATTAGAATGCTCAAACTTATGTGAGGATTGATGTAATCTTTACCTTGTATTCCTAGGTGATTCATGGTATAACAAAGAAGAGATCTTGTATGTGAAGTGTTGCTTAAGGTGTTGAGGTGATTTATAAACTCTCAAGGTGTTGAGAGTGTATGCGAGCCTAGGCTTTTGAGGAATAGGTGCTAGGAAGAGGAGACTTCTTTAGCTCAAGTGTGAACTTGTGAAGGGAGTGATGCTTCAAAGTGGTTGTTGTTCTAAGGGGTGTTTGGGGCTGGTTCGCCCTTGGCACTTGGGAGGTTCTTGAGAAGAAGGCCTTGGCAGTGTTAGAGAAGGAAGGTGTAAAACCCATGATTTAAATCAGAATTTTACATTAACGAACCAATCGACTCGAGTTGAGTTAGTTTAATGACCCGTATGCTGAGTTGATGTCAGTCTTGTGTTATGAGTGATGAGGGTCAAGTGTACCCGACTATATGATGATAATGTCAGAAAGATGATGATAACTAAGTTATCAGAGTATAGGACAACATGCAGTTATTTTATAATTTATTTGATTGTAGAATTATTTTTAGGCCGAATAACCCATTAAGACGCTTTATAGAGAAGTTTGGTGGTTTATTAGTTATAGAACATGACATTTAAATGTTATGGTGTATTATATTTTATGGAATTTTTCTCTTTTTTTTATTTTGTTTAGAATTATTACGAGTTAGTTATTATTTTTAACTCAAGTCAAAATCAAGTCAACTTTTATTTACTAAATTGCCATCCAACCTTCATCACGACCCTTTCCTCCCCTAAACCCTAACGCCGCCCCTTCCTCATCGTCGACATCCCCTCCAGCCGCCACACCGCCGCCGATCGACACTATTGACCACCGCCAAGCCATGGTTGAGCTTTTCCCCCACTCACCGCAACCTCCATGATGCCTCAAAACTGCGCCTTAGTGCCACATGTCCCTGCGCCGATTCACCGTCGTCTGTACGGCCGTGCCGTCGACACCCTACCCTTTCAACCCCAACCTTTCCCCCATACTGAGGGAAGCCGACAAGGGCCAATTGGACCAACCTACTAACCCCCGGCCGACTCGATGCCGCCGCCGGTGATGATCGCCACCGCTGTCGCTCTCACCACCGCCACCATTGGGTTGAGTTTGCTGAGCTGGTTCATACCCATAACCCCGATTGCCTCACCGGAAAATCACTGGAGCCTACCAAAAACTGCTGGAAAACTACCAAAAAGTACTGAAAACCACCGAACACCACCAGAAAACCGGATTCGCTAAAATTCACCGGATCTTCCTCCAAATTCTTCCAGTAGAACCCAATTGAACTTCGGATGCCACCGAGTGCTGAATTCAAGTCTCAAACCATGGGACCTATTTGTCGCTGATTGGCGATGACCCTAGGCATAAGTAAGTCCAACCTAATGACTTAAAAGTGATAATTTTTAGCACAACATGCTAGGATTTGATTGATTGACGTGATAAATATTTTTATTGTAAACAAAAATGAATAGCATGGTTGAATTGTAGTAAAATGAATGCTAAGGAACTAATTAAGTAAATTAAGCATGTAATGTTAATTAAATACAACATAGCCTAGAAAATCTAACATGGATTGATGTGTGATTTGATATGATATGTGCCTTGATGTGTGTGTTCTATAGGATGTCTGAATGCATCATAGCGGGTGTTAGGTTTAGTTTTGATATGTATGTATGGAGTAGGAGCTTGCCGCCTAAGCGAGTGGACACGATTGGAGCTTCTACTAAGTCCGTTTGGGACTCGCTTCTGGTTTGATTCCTCTACTCTATCATGTTTTATTTTTAACAGGTAAGTGGACGTGTCGAGTAGTGGATTTATTGTATCCCACTACACACAGACCATTTAGTCATACGAAATTTTCAGATTAATAACCCTCGAGTTTGTTTGCGAAAACTCAGATCCAGATTACGATGCCTTTGGGTCTATTATATTATAATCCCTACCCAAGCCTGTGTACTTGTAGTTTTCTCGAGTTTTCAATAAGATGTAAGACAAGGGAAAACTATAAAACCCCAAATTTTCTCCTTATTAAATTTTCGAGGACAAAAATTCCCAAGCTGGAGAGATTATAAAACCATGAAAAAATAATTAGGTTATTTTATTTAGGGTCTTGTAAATCTTAGAATGAACCATAAATATTATTTATTTAAATTAATTCTTGAAAAATTAATATTGTAAATTATCAATTTTGTCCTTTAATATATCGGTATAATGATATTTATAATATTTTTAGGATTTAACACTCATTCGTATTAACTTAATAAGTACTTCTTTTGACTTTACGTTATCATATAAATGACTTTTTGAATTCCACACATATTAATAAACTTTAATATAGTGACTTCTTGAATTCCACACATATTTATAATAAAGTTTAATATAGTGACTTCTTGAATTCTACACATAATCTTCCATATAAATGATAGTTCTATTGATGTTAAATGAAATATCCTCTGGATAGTTTGTGACCATATTTGACTTACAAAGGGAAGGCTTTAGGTTCGTGTGTCATAGTTGCGAGTTTCTCATCACAATATCATGTTCATATAATTACTTGAAATGTTATATATTTCAATTTAGGAGTCATGGTCGACCTCAGTCCACATTCGATCACCATGTGCCAAGTGCAATCAGGTTCAAAAAATTAGCTCAGACTAACACATGGCAGCACCCTTAAAAAATTATTATGTGGGAGTCTTGGTCGACTTACAACTGGGGAGGGCAGCACCCCCTGAAAGATTAAATACCTGCCCCCATGCCGAAAGGGGTGACTAGGTGTAGTGGCGCAAGACGGCTCATTATGTACTTGAGGGCAGCACCCCCGAAAGATTAAATACCTGCCCCCATGCCGAAAGGGGTGACTAGGTGTAGTGGCGCAAGACGGCTCATTATGTACTTGTGATACCGAGAGGGTGAGTCAATGGCAAATATCGGTAACTATAGGCCGAGGGCAACATAACTTGTGTGCGTATACATGGGATTATAGCTAGATGGGCGGCCACCCTCCCAGATATTAAGAGTTCAGCATAGGCTCATAATCACTAAAAGATGTAATTCAGATGTTGTGGAATATATTACTTATTTCTTGTAATTATACGACTTAGTGTTTTTATCACTAACGCAGAATTGCCTCCGCAAGTATGAGCATGGAAGGATGGGTAGAGTCGGGATAGCTGAAAGATTCTATTATTGGACTATTCATTTCTCGAGATTATTTGCATGGCAGTGGGATTTTAATTTAGTTCATGGGGCTTAGATTATTTCAAGCATTTGTATATTAAATTTATTGTTATGGATTTATTTAAAATCTTGAAAATTAATAAAAAATTAATTTATGAGACACTTAGTTTTATATAATAACACTTGGCTCATGACTCAGAATGGGTGGGTTGTTACAGGTGGTATCAGAGTTGTGTTTCCCACAGAACCATGCAAATCAATCATTACCTTGTTAAAAGTCTAAGAGTCCACTGTCCCAAGGGTAAAATTTCTTTTATATAAGAATTTATCGTTCTTTTATAGAATTAATTTTTATTATTTTAAATTGTAAGTAATTATAGGTATGCCACTTACGTGTCATGTTAGGTGCACGTGACACTTACCCAATGAGCGTATATGGAACGCCTTTATAATCAGAGGTGTTATCTAAGTAGTATGGGTGGTATGAAGCACTTGTGTGATATGGATAACAATGTTATAGGACAATGTGCCCACTTTAGCTATGCATATGAGTGACAATGCTTAAAATAAAAATAAAAAATAAAAAGGAAACATTAATTTTTCTCCTCATAACCCTATTATGTTTTAGAGAACAAAAATTCCTAATCTTGGAAGATTGTTCATATAATTACTTGAAATGTTATATATTTTGATTTAGGAGTCTTGGTTAGCTTGAGTCCACATTCGATTACCATGCGCTGAACGCAACCGGGTTCAAAGAATTGGCTCAGTTTGACACAGGGTAGCACTCTTAAAAAAATTACTATGTGGGAGTCTTGGTCGACTTGAGTTCATATTCCACCACTATGCGCTGAGTGCAACTGGGGTCAATGAATTGACTCAATCTGACACAGGGCAGCACCCCGTGAAAGATTAAATACCTGTCCACATGCCGAAAGGGGTGACAGGGTGCAGTGGTGCAAGACAGCTCATTATGCACTTGTGATACCGAGAGGGTGAGTCAATGGTAAATATCGGTAACTTCAGGCTGAGGGCCACGTAGCTTGTGTGTGCATATATGGGATTGTAGCTAGATGGGCGGCCACCCTCCAAGCATATTAAGAGCTCAGCATAGGCTCATAATCACTAAAAGATGTAATTCAGATATTGTGGAATATATTAATTATTTCTTGTAATTATACGACTTAGTATTTTCATCACTGACGTGGAATTGCCTTTGCAGGTATGAGCATGGAAGGATGGGTAGAATCAGGATAGTTGAAAGATCAATGGACACCCTACTATGACAAAGATGATATAGATATGAATGAGTTGACAAACAATATATGTTATGGTGATGTTCCATGGGAGATCACCCAAACTAACAATTATAAGCCGTTCAAAGTTAGTTGTTTCACTTCTGAAGCCAAGGCTTGGTATAGCATCGTGGTTACCAAATTTGACCTCGGGAAACACACTAGCCTTGTTACTCTAGAGCGGGCCAAGCTGGTATATGCTATTATGACTGGCATAAGCATTGATATCGGCCACCTCATTTGCGCCAAGATTGTGAAAACATCCACCAGTTTGTCAAGGTGTTCATATCACTATGGAGGACCACTTGGATGCCATTTAGAGAGAGCAAGAGCGTCATGCTGAGTTTATGAACTATCAATATGAATGCCAACTTCAAATGTCGTCTCAAATGTCCCTGCTCTCACTACTTCAGGGTATTCCACAGGAGGGATCCCAGTTTATTCAGAACTTCGTCTGGATTTCTTTCATGTTCTAACTTCTCCTATCCAGGTCAACCCTATTCCTATGGAGGAGGAAGAAATGGAGGGTGGTCTTCTAGGTGGATGGTTGCCGCATGTGCAAGCCTAGTTTGGGACAGATATTAGCACTTCTTCGTCTACTTTCGGCAAAGCTCCAAATCATTTTGTTATGCCTTCTTCTAGAGGCAGCTCTTCATCTAGTTGGGGTACATAACCCAAGTTGCCTAGTTCAGCATGCATTTTATCCCCTCCAATTATGTTGTTTTAACATGGAAGTTCCTTTGCTTTATTATTTTGAGTCTTTTTTTTAGCATTAGGACAATGCGTTGTTTAAGTTTGGAGGGGTTTACTTTGTGCTAGACTAAATTAGGAGTTGTTTTATCTATCTTGTTAGTAGCATTTTTTTTAGGTTTCTTTTATTAGTGTTCTTCTTTATTTTATATGACTCATCCAACTTATTAATTTGTTTGATAATAAAAGTGCTCATAATTTTTCTTTGTTTGATGATATAATATTAAGAGATTCTATGCATGTCTATCATGTGAGTTGAGTTGTGAATGTTTTTCCCTATAAATTTTTTATATAACTCCCAACTTTGATTTTGATGATGCTTAGATGATGTTTATATTATTATTAATACAATTGAAGAAAGTAATCTAGAATTCTAGTAAAGATTTTCTTGAGGCAAAATCATAGGTGACTTGTCATGATAGAAGTGATGTAGGTGAGTTTGTTAACCAAATCCTTTTAAGCCATCCTTAATTTATCCTTGTTTCAGCCAATTTTGAGCCTTCAAGTTAACCAGTTCTACCTGTTTTCCTATGATATTAATAGACTTGGCCTTTATTTCATTTTATTTTTCTTTGTTTGTTAATTATCCTAACCTTAGTGATTGACTTTTTCTAAGGTTGGAATGAATTAATTACTAGATGGGAGATATATTTTTGGGTATGGAATTCATTTGAATAAGAAAAAAAGAAGAAAAACAATTTATGAAGTGTTGAAAGTGTACAAGTCAGTGAAAAGAATATGAAAGAGAAGTTGTGAAAAAAAAAAATGGTGTCGTGGTTATTCTTTCAATTATGTGTGTTTTTGGAAACAGAATGTGAATGAGTGGATGAAATTGTTGGTGACGAGGATTTGGATTAATTTATTTCAAGCTTGGAAAGAGTCTTGAGCTAAGGTTTATTGTTTTCGATCTTAATATCAATGTTTAGCCTTTAGCCTAGCCTTATTACAACCTATAGAGTCTTATTGATCTTAATTGACAAGGTACTTACTTATATTAGTGGTAAGAAAATTGATACTTAAATTTATGGATAATTTTATTTAATTGTATTGGACGATAGTATTAAGCTGATTTTAAACTGATTTGAGAGATACGTTTGGGAGTTTTATTTCTTTTCAAAGTGGGAAATATACTTGCACCTTTATTTTGTAATTGGATATCTTATGAATTTTGGAATGTATTATTTGATTTCAAGGAATAATATTCATGCACTAATGAGAAGTTATAAATTGATTTGTCGATGGGTTGTGTTGATTGGAGGAGTGAGTCGAGACTACTAAATATTCAAGTTTGAGAGTGATAACTCTGTAAAAAGTTATTATTCTTTGCATTTTATATTGAGTTTTTGTTATGTTTCGAGTCATTTTTACTTTAGTTTTAATAGCTTAGGAGTTTATTAGGTACTTATTAATAAAGCAAAAAATCATTGTGATTTTGTTATAAAAAGTACTAATTAATGTTGTTTTAGCGTGTAAGAGTTAGATAATGATTTGGAATAAATTCGAGACGAACTTGGGCCTAAAAAACATAATTTGGTGTTGTGGCCGAACCCTAGTGCTAGGGTGCTAGCCCTGCTGCTAAGAAGAAGTTATGGCTAAGATCCAAACACTTGAGTGCCTGGATTTAGGGCGCTCGAGCACAAGTGAGAGGAAAACAACTTTTCGATATTTCTTGAAATTATGGTAGGCCCCGCTAGTAATATTGGGTGGATCATTTATTTTAAAAGAGGTTGGAAAAACTCTGGATGGCTAGGTGACGACACGAAAGACGAGAAAGAACTACAAATAAGTTGGATTGGAAAAAGAAGACACTTTCTCAAAAAGATTTTTTATATTTTGATGTACTTTTCTTTGTAATTAAATGATGTCTTTCATATCATATATGAATTTCTTGAGTTTAGTCGAATATTTTATGAACTAAATTTTTTTCTAGGATTTTCAATGATGCCTAGTGCATGGATTAATAAATGTTATTAATTTTTATCTATGTGAGTATGTTTTTGGATCATCTATTTTATTATGTTTTTAATGCTAGTATTGGACTCATCATCTATTATTAGATCTAGAGATTTGAACTTGTCTAGAGATAAGAAGATTAAATTTTTATTGAATAGATTAGCCTTTGTTTATCTGTTTATGGTGATTTATATATAAGATAAAGATATAGTTATATGTCTTGGGTATGTGAACAGAAATTAAGGTAACATTTCACATACACAATTTCATAGAAATATAAAAATTGGGTGCAAATGATAAATTTATAGTTAATCAAGAAATTGTCATGAGTAACTAATTCCCATTGTTGATGATCCAAATATACAACTTATAGGTACAAGTTATAATTTTAATTATATAAAGCACTAGGTAAAATTGACATTCATAGGTTTATCATTATTTTGTTAATATTTAACTTAAATATTACATATTAAATTAGTTCAGTCATAATTCATAATTTAATTACTTTTTCAATTCATTTCCATTTAAATACAATTAATTAAAATAATTTTGTTACTTGAGAACTTTTACTAGTAATTACTCGTGGGTCAATACTTTCTTATCACTTTTATTATTTGGTTCAACGTACCTGTGTTACAAATTTCCGCATCTGTAGCAACTGCTAATATGTACCAAAAGTTAGATTAGATATAAATCAGATCCACGATTGATCATTGCTTTGGGAAAAAGAGCTAGATTGTTACGCATCATCATCGTAAAGCCAACCTGCGCCTGCTAGGACAACACCGAGATGCCGATGAATTGCAATGAAGTTTGCTAAAATAAAACCTTAGAAACCATTATTCAGAGGCATCTCTATTTAAAGCTACGATCACCGGATACGCTAGAAGCTAAACGGAAAGCATAGTAGGCAGATTTCGGATAGTACCTTCAAAAGATCAATTTGGAGTATGTCTATAACTCTTCTTTAACCATTCAAAGGTCTCACTTTTCATGGATGCAACACAAATAAAAGTAATCTCACTTGCAAACTAGTTCTTGCAGCTATTCTAAGATGCCACTTAATGCATTGAACATGTCTCTTTGAATTTGAAAGACTGCAACGCACTGAATTGGATAGGTTGAAGATGCACATTTGAACTAATTGAACCACTTACATAGTCAACAGCAAGAAGGGGATACAACAACTGTACATTGATAAGCCGGTAAACAAAGGGAGTATCTCCTTTTCTCCTCACCCACCAAATGCTACAGAGCAGCTTTTCCCATTAAAGTGCTTGTCAACCACAGGAAGATAGTCATGATAATACACGTAGAGTGGCAGCTAGACAAGAAAGTTGCATTACCGGCTAGAAAGCTGTCTCAAGTTAAATTGATATCCACAGTACTAAATTGTGTCACTTCTCTTCGTTAATAACTAACCCTCCTGGAATAACTAACCTCCTGGAAGCACCGTTTCTCTCCATAAATACAAGAGGACATCATACCATTTCTTGGGAATATTAGGAGTCAGACATTTTCTCCCTGGGTCTCTCATCTAATAATTTCGATCCTCTCTGATACTTTCTTTCCGAATTTTTTCTTCCTCGAGGTGATCGACATTCTGTACAGGTTCGGGAATGGATTCATGGTCATGTTCATGGCCACCACCACATAGTATATCAGCAGGTGGACTCTGTGGTTGGACTCTCATCTGTACAGAACGCAAAAGAGCAGCTCGCCTGAGGTCCCCTGTATGGCATATATCGCTTGGAGATGATGGGAAACGACCTTCTGAATCTGTACTGCGCTGACGAGGCTGAGGACAATTGACAGAAGCAAGTGAGCATGCAACTGATGGATATGAAGTGGTGGGTATTGTTGAAGAAAATCCTGTGCAATATCTCTGATGCCGACAAGGGGAGACAGGACTCATGACACTATCATTATGGCTAGTACACACTTGAAGCGTATCACTGAATCGAGGCTCGTCGGAATCTTCAGACATTGGTGAGTAAGGTGAAGTGACCTCGTCCCTGAAATACAAAAAAAGGTAGACAAAATTAGACGCCTATATATGTAACCCAGAGCAGCTACATTATGTGTGCACTCGAAATGGAGGAAAATAAAATCAGCAATTATCCATGACGTGAATAAAAAATAAGGAAATTATTCAAACTAAATACTATCACCCTAACCAACAATTCCCTACGGCCAGTTTTCTCAAAGCCTAACTCAAATGAACAAGTTCTTCTATTTGTGCTTGGTCTATTCATTTTTCAGCATTTAGAATTGATCTTATTAACAAAATTTCCCCAACAAGACAATAATGAAGGCCAATTGCATTAATGCATTCTTACAATTACAAAAGCATGCTTGACAGCAATTAATACAGAATTAGAAAAACATTGCAGTTACTCCTGAAAATCATACCTTGCAAAATAAACACCATCAGATCGCAGTGGGGATTCCATCAAATTTTCAGTTATGTTGTCCCCTACTGTTAGACCATTCAAACTAGATGCCATTATCTACAAAATCAAATACAAGAGTAAATAATAGTCCAATCATGTTAAAAGAAAAGTGAAGATTGGAGCCAAAAGCAATATTAACAGATTTATGAAAAGTAAAGAACCAGACAAAAAGAAAAGCAGAAAACGAAATGCCAAACAGTGCTAGAACACATTCATGATGACCATTCAATCAAGTTAAAGGAGCACTAATTCAGGAACCATAAAGACAAAGATAGGAGGGAAAACAAACCTCACTGAGATAACGCTTGCTCGAGTGCAGATTATCAAAATAAATTTCTTCCTCTGGATCCCTCCCTCTCTTCCCAGATGGAGATGAACTACTTGATTCAGAACCCATTTGTCTCTCCTTTGTAAGCATCATCCACACAACCACACAAGCGTAAAATCCTTCCTAGCCCACCAAATCCGACCAAATGAAAGTACCTAAACTGATCAAACGCTGCTGATAATACCTATAACTCTGTCTGTTTCACCAAATATCCACAAGCGAGGATCCCGTCTTCCCTACCATATCCAGCCAAAAAAATCACCTGAGCAAATCAAACCACTTTGCATATTTTCAACTTCTACCCCATCAAAGCCCACCCACGCAGAACATCATTGGCTCCATGTCAAACAAACACAAAGATCCCAGCTTTAGCAACCAAATCCAAACAGATCAATCAGATGCTACAGTACATCCTACACTTCTACTAGAGCAAAAACAAAACAAAATTGCATCCAGGCTATACACATAAAGATTTTTTTCTTTTTACCAACCATATCAAAGAACTGGAATAAATCAGAGCTCTTGGTAAGTTATCTGCTTCAATTCCGCCTAAAATTAAACAACATTGGTTCCAAGCTCGTCCACAAACATTGATTTTTTTCCTTCTTCTTTACCAACCAAATGAAAGAACTTGAATAAATCATAGCTCTTGGTAAATCATCTACTTCTATTTTCATCTAAAATTAAGCAACACTGGTTCCAAGCTCTAGGCACATCATATGCTTCCATCTACCTCACCCAAAAACAAGACCACACTGGCTCCATGCTAAACACAGACAAAGACCGTACCTTGACCAATCAAATGAATACCATGACTCAAACCCTCATCTTGGTACATTTCATATTGCTACTACACTTTAAACAAAACAATACCAACACCATGCCAAACACAGACAAAGATCCTACCTTTTTGCCACAAAATTCAACCAAACGAAGGAAGCTGAATCAGCCAGAGGTCCTGATGCGGATTCTGCTTCTGCTTCGCTGAATGCCCACATGAGGAACAGCGATGGTCGGTCGACATTGGAGACCATGCACTGTCCCCAAAGGTGAGGGAAAGAGGGAGGAGAGGGAAGGCCAAGGGGAAAGGTTTCGTGGCATTTTTTTTTTTTGAAAGAAGCAAATAAGGGTCTTGTAGCAAAGAAAAAATAATAAAATGGATTAAAATTTTAGAATAATTATAATAGCGTGGGTGTGTAAAAAAATTATCTCCGAAAAAAATTAAAAACACAATAATAGCCTGAATATATAATGTATATAAGGAGTTTTTTATAAAAATTTAAAATAATATAGATAATAATAACAATAATAATAATATAAAAATTAGAAGTGGTTATAATAAATTTAATTGGTTTGATATTTTGAATGGATGAAATTGACTGAAATTTAAGTTGAATATAATGAAGCAGAGTCGCACTACAGTGCACTGCATGACCCCAACAAGTCCGGGCAGTTGGATGAAAATCCAACGGTCTGGATTTTTTTAACCCTCTCCTCCTCCCCCTGTTCACGCCGCCCACCCCAGCCGGCCCTGGCCGTCCGCCTCCTCCTGCAGCCCTGCCCCACGGCCCTGTTTCCCCACCCGTCCGCCGCCGCGCCCCGCCTAGCCTTCCCCCCACCTGCCCTGTTTCGCCCTGCCCCCTCTGCCGCCTCCCCTTCCGCCGCCTTGCCCCGCCCAACCCTTGCCCGCAGCCCTCCCCCCACCTCCCCTGTATTCCCCCACCCCCGCCCAGTTCCCCGCCCCCCGTCGCCTGTTTCGCCCCACCCCCACCACAGCCCTGCTCGCCCCTGCCCTGTTTCCGCCGCCCTCCCCGGCAGCCCGTTTCGACCCCACCCCGCCGCCGCCCCGCCCATCGAGCGAGCTCCTCCCCGCTGTCTGCTGCCCTGGCCACCTCCACGCCGGCGTCACCTGCATCACCGCCGGCGGTGGCGCGACAAAACACACGGGGAACGGAGGAGTGATGGCAATTTCGTAATAAAAATTTGACTCATTCCCGACTCGAGTTAAATTTATGAAATAAATTTTAAAAATAAAATATAATAAAATAAAAACTTGACTCGCTCCTTACTCAAGTCAATTTTACGAAATAAAATTTTAAAATAAAATAACATAAAATAAAAAGTTGAATCGCTCCCCGCCGATGCCGCCGCTTGCCGGCCGCCTCCCTGCCGCCACCCACACCCTGCCCCCCGTCCCCCCACACCCGCTGCCCCTGCCCTCCACCGGCCCAGGCCCTCTGCCTCGCCTCTTGCCGCCCCCTGACCCCCTCTCCGCCCGTTTCACCACAACCGCGCACCGATGTCATGTGCAGCACCGCCGATGATGCCGCGAAAAACAACGAGGGCGGGCGGGAGGAGAGGGCGATGGCAATTTCGTAATAAAAATTTGACTCGCTCCCGAGTCAATATTATAAAATAAATATTAAAAATAATTTTAAAAAATAAAATATTATAAAATAAAAACTTGACTTGCTCCTCCTCGAGTCAATATTACAAAATTGATTTTTAAATTTTTTAAAAAAATACAAAACCCATAAAATAAAAACTTGACTCGCTCTCGCATGTGATCGATCCTGACTCGAGTTAATATTGTGAAATAAATTTTAAAAAAATATAAAATAATTTTGTAATAAAAACTTGACTCAATTCTATTAAGGACCGGATCAAATTTTTATTATAAAATTATTTTATTTTTTTAAAATTTATAAAATTTTATTAATTTCCTAAGATTTCTTAAAATTTATAATAATTTCATAATAAAAATTTGACTCGATCTCAACTCGAGTCAATAATATGAAATAATTTTTTAAAAAAATAAAATAATTTTGTAATAAAATCTTGACTCGATCTTGATTTGAGTCAATAGTATAAAATAAATTTTTTTAAAAAGAATAATTTCATAATAAAATTTTGATTCGTTCTTGACTCGAGTCAATAGTACGAGATATTTTTTTTAAAAAAATAAAACAATTTATTAATAAAAACTTGATTCGATCTCGACTTGAGTCAATAGTATGACGGGAGGACGGGAAGCAGGGCAAGGGAGGACGGGGAAGCTCCGCGAGCGGGGGGGGGGTGGGTGAAGTGTGGCCTTGGCGGCACGGTCGGATGGGCACCCGAAGGCGGCAATGGGGCGGGGGCGGGGGCGGTGGGAAGGGGGAAATAGGGGAGGGGGCAAAGGCGGCCGGTGGGGGGGGTGGAACAGGGCGGGCGGGGCGGGGCCGGGGCTATGGGGGACGGCGATTCCCAAGGGGGGGGGGTGTTGGCGGGGGTGCTACGGTGAGGCGCGGGGGATGGCGATGCCCGCGAGGGGGGCGGAATCCGGTGGGGGGAGGGGGGTAACAGAGGTTGGGGCGGGGGGGGTAATGGCGGGGGAGAGTGTGGCAAGGGCAGCCGGGGGCGCGGCAAGGGCCCGGCAAGGACGGGGCTGGGGCGGCAAGGGGCGGCGGGGCAGCGGCGGTTGCCGGGTCGACGGTGGCGGGTGGGAAGAAGCAGGAAAGGGAGGCCTGATTTGCTTGGGGGCGTAGAAGGATGGGGGAGCCATTGGATTTCGATCCAACGGCTCCCTTCAATACGCTGTCTATGCGCTGGAAAACATTGCAGAGCATAGTATCAAAATTGTAATGAAGCAAGTGATGGTTTTAAACTTATGATCGGGTCAATCGATTCTACTTATAAAAAGGGTTTTACAATTACAAATAAATAAAATTTTAAAAAATTATTATTATTCTAATAAGGAGCAAAGTATCAGTTTTGACTCTTTTTAATTGAAGGATTCATCACTTTGTTAAAAGAAATGATGGTATACACGACATTTATTTAGACAGCTCAGCTCAATATATTTTTCGAGCCAAGTCGAGCCAAGCTAGAAACTACAATTTTAGCTGTTCCTTTTTGGGAGCTGAACTCTGATTTTTATTGTTTTAAAAAAAGGAAAAGTGAAATAGGGACTTCTCTCTTTATTTTAGACTTGTTGGGCCATGGCATTAATTAAAAAAATTACTAAAATTTCAAAAATAAAAAAATTAATGAACTAGAGCCAGCTCGAGCTCAACTAGAGCTTGGCGCTAGCTCATCAAGCCTATGAGTCAAGCAGAGCCCAACTTCGTAGGGAACAAGCCAAGCTCGGCTCAGCTCAGCTCATAGGATGTTCGAGCCTAAGACGAATTGAGCCAACTCGCCTGACAAACCCTACCATCAAAGCTACATATTATAAAGGATTTTTAAAAAATCAATTTTTATCGAAGGTTCAGCTTGGCTTGTCTACCAATCCTACCATACATGCTACATATAATAAAGGATTAAAAAATCAATAAATTGACTTTTAGTTGTGAACAGTCATTAATCTCCTATATCTTTTCTCTTTCCCTAAAGCTTCGTTTAGTTGACATGCAAGATACAAAATGTATCCAATTTTCTTAGTTATAATTTACAAAGAATTAATTATGATGTCAACGTAAGACATAAAATTTCTCCCACAAAATTCTTCCTTCAACTTGTGTTTTTATAAAGAAATCAATAGAAATAAAATTTTAAAGCAAAACCATTTGGTGTGAATTATTACTAGCATCTTATTGTAAAATTCTTTAAAAATAGATACTTTTTTAACGAAGGACCATTACTTTTGGCATGAGGTACCACACAAATTTCATAAAATTTCCATTTCTTTTGTGCTAACTAAACAAAGCCTAATTGCAATAAAAAAGCTCGCCTAATTTGCAATCATAAAACTCTTTTTCTTGTATAATCTTACATGCAGTATTATGAGAAATGAAAATTTGTAACACTTTAATTTTATTTTTCATTATACTTAAGAGACTTGTGGTAAATTGTAACTTATTAGGCAACTCAAATTTGTTCGAATTATCTCGAATACAAATAAACTGGATTCAAAATTAATGAATGATAAACAAGCTGAGTTGGAGCCAAATAAAATTAGAACGACTTACTCATCATTATAACTGATCAATTTTTTTACACCAAAAATTCAAATTACAATCTATCTTATTTGCAAGCTCAATTTATATGGTGTTCATGCAATTTTCCCATAAAATTGCATATGTCATTTTTTCCTTTTGAATCTGTTTTGTTGATTTGAGGAAATAAAAAGTCCAGTAATAATAAGAGGATAGAGATTTTGGCCCATAAGTGCATATATGGTAGATAGGATCAAACGAGTAAGAGAAAATTACAACTTCCATTGTGGTAATGTGGCATGACAATTGACAAATCTACATTAGAAAAACAAACTGGGTTGTGATTGAATTATATAATTTACAACAAAAATACTATATAAATGAGTGCCAATATATCCAAATGAAATTGGTTCTTGATTCGAGCCAGTATCATCAAATTAGCCGCTAGTTTTCATTTTTCATTTTGTATGGCGTAAGCTACGTGAGAGTGTTTATCGCTCAATTGGGATCAATTTGACTCAATATCTTTACTTACTGGTGAGTATGGTTTGGTTAACCCACAAAACCAAACTCATTTAGAAAGTTTGATTTGGTGCTCATTCATTTTGGATGTAGTTTGGTTGAAACAAAAAATCTACCAAACTTAGTTTGGTTGGTTCAGTCAATTTTTGGTCAAAATCGATCAAACAAAATAAACTAATAAATGGTAAGAATTCTATTTAAATTATTTTTTTAATTTTTATTCTTCATTGTATAAGTGTCTTTATGTATTTCTAATCATCAAAATATATAGCAAAGGTTTATAAAATTGTTATTTTAGTTCAATTTATTGAAAATGATTTATTTATTTATGTATAAGAGATAGAAGTTCAATATATTACATGTTGTGTACTAAATATACAATGTCCCAAATTAAAATAGTATTCATATAACTTTTCTTAATAAAATTTTAATTAGCTTCTAAATGTGTGCTGACAAGCCTTTATTTCATGAATAAAACTTAAGAATAATTAGAGTAAATAGTAAAGAATGAACACTTAATAATAAAAGTACTATTTATTATTTTGCTTAGTTTAGTTGAAATTCAATTAAAACCAAACCATATCGAATTAGGTCAGCTTGGTTGGTTTGATTATTGATTGTAATTTAGTTTTTATTTTATTAACCAAACTACCTCAATTCGATTAATTGGGTAAATGGTTTAGTTTGGTCCGTTTGACCAAACCGACAAAATAATTAGTCCTATGACTTTTATTGATTTAATTTAATGTAAATATTGTCTTCAACTAAAATATCAAATCCTTCAAACCATAAGAAAATAGAGGCCGTTGAGCGAGCATGGTATGGATTGGTTCGAACCGAATATGGATGGGATAGCTCAACTTGGTAAGGATGCGTTCAGATCGAAATAGCTCAACTTGGTAAGGATGCATTCAGATTGAACATGGATATATTGTAACTAATCCAAAATAAAAAAATCTGAACCCACCAACTTATCTAGATATGTTATATCAAATTTATATACCATATTCATATCTAATCTGAATCCACCAACTTGTCTTAGATGTTTGTCCACCCGAATGATTAAAATAATATAATTTCTAATATAAAAATAAAAAATAATAAAAATATTCTTTAAAATATTTAAAATATAAAATTTCTTTTATGTAAATTGGATCAGATCAAGTCAAATTTGTATCCGATCGAAATATTTTTAACTATATCATATATCCAAAAAGTTTTAACTCAAAAATTGCAATATTCAAGCGTGTAATTTTAACAAATTTGTGATCAGATATGATCGATGTGTAGGATGCAGCAGGTAGATAAGCAGCGAGTCTAACAGACAAGATACGTTTTAACTATTCTACCGGCGTTTGAAATTCCCGCGTCATGATGTGTCACGATCTCATTGGCCATCTAATGCCGATCGGACACTTCAATTTTTTTGGTTTTTCTCCTGATACGAGGATCCAGAAATAGGGAGTCAAAGGTGCTAAATTTTGCCCCCGTGACAACTCAAAGGCCCCCCTGGCCTTTTCTTCCACAACCACTCAAGATCCCAACTTTCAAGGCCCTCCTACCCCCTCCTCCCACCCTTCAAAATCCCCTCTTTAATTGGTCTGCTTCCTATTCTCCTTTCTGATTCACTCCCCCTTGCAAACCCATTTTAGTTTTCTCTCAACAAGGAGATAAAACATGGTACGCATTGGTCTTCATTACTGGTTTTTTTATGCTGTTTTTTAGTTTTGGAGGAGTTTGTTTTCTTCTTCTGTATAGATGGTGAATGGGTTTTCTTCTTCTCTCTGATAAAATCTGTTCATGGAAAATTAGAAAATATGTTGTCTTGTTTGGAATTAAGATATCAATAATAAGTCGGTGGATCAGATGGCAAGCTTTGGCTAATGTCTGTATGGATAACTATACATTGCAAGAAAGTTCTTGATCTCCTGCATAAATGTTTCTTGAAAACACATTGGGAAATAATGGGTATTTCTTTTGAAATATTCACATTTCGATTGCAAATTCATTACATGTTTTGAATGACTACATTGCTGTCAAATTCTTAAATGCATATGTTAAAGAAGAGGTGTCTTGTTCTAATTCTTCCGCATTGGTGCTTGGACAACTGTTTTGTGACTTCTTCTCTATCTTAATGTTCATAGAAATGAAGGAATTGATAGCTCTCTATGCAACTTGCACAACTCAAAAGAAAAATACTAATTTTGTTTTCTTTTTTCTGGTATTTGATCCCACGTTACCCAATTGCCAAAACCAATGGCTATACTGATATGTATGATCACTCATTTTCTTTCTATATCATTGCTGATTTCACTGTCATTGTCAGGCGAATTCGGCATCAGGGATGGCGGTAAGCGATGACTGCAAGCTGAAATTCTTGGAGCTGAAGGCGAAGAGAAGCTATCGATTCATCGTGTACAAGATAGATGAGAAGGTGCAGCAGGTAACAGTGGAGTCTCTTGGGGAGCCTGACCAGAGCTATGAAAACTTCACCTCTTGCTTCCCTCCCACGGAGTGTCGATATGCTGTCTACGATTTCGACTTCACCACCGCAGAGAATGTTCAAAAGAGCAAGATCTTCTTCATTGCCTGGTATAAGATCATTACCCTCTTTCAATTCCATTCTATATTGACGCATGGAAAACTATTTGTGCAATTTAATCTATGGCACCGACCTCAATTCGTTGGGAACAGGAGGTTGATGATGATGAATCCATGTCGCCAAGCTTAACCTTAGATGATGTATTATTGATCGACGACAATGATGATTACTAATTTGTATAATAGAGCCGGAACGGAGTGATAAAAAATGATAGAATTCTTATTTTGTGCCAGGTCTCCTGAATCGGCAAAAGTGAGGAGCAAGATGTTGTATGCCAGCTCCAAGGACAGATTCAGGAGGGAACTCGATGGCATTCAGGTGGAGCTGCAAGCAACTGATCCCAGCGAGATGAGCATCGACATTGTCAAGGGCCGCACCTTCTGATCGAATTAGGGTTTTGGCGACCATTAAATGTTCTTGTTCTGCTCCTTCATCAATGCATGTATAATTTTCACTTGGAATTCTAGTTGAGTCTTTTGTCTTATCAATTAGTTGGTTTTTCCTAAGCTTCGTTTTTCATTCCATTTTTCAACGAAGTCTTGCCTTGTATGGTAGAGGTGATGCAACGAAAAAAATTTTTTTGATCAAAATTACTATTCTTTTATTTTTATATACACACATACACACACACACATATATATATATATATATAATTTGAATTAATTTTTTAGTCGAATTGCTTCATGAAGTTAATTATTATGCTCGCAAGGTATTTCATAAGTTAGCGGGGGAACTTGGTCTTACACACTATATTTTGGGCATCCCACATAATGCATAAAAATGGATACGATACGTTACATGGTACCATTTTTAGGTTATCATTAACATTGGAAAATTTTAGCAACTCGCCTTGTGTGTGTTTATTTTCTTTTGTAAATTCAGGGTCTCTTTGACTAGTGAGGGAGAAAATCAAAATACATAAAAATATTTTTTATTTGGACAGAAAATTCTTTAACAATTATTTTTATGAAAAAGTAAAAAATTCTAGAAAGTTATCAGGATGTCTCCTGTCATTTCCTTTCTAAACATAGAAATGAGAGAAATTATTGAGAACGTGATTTCTTTTTTCCTTCTTATGTTTTTTGTTCTCACAGATGCTGTTTCTTTTATTCTTTAATTTATTTTCCCACTAAGCAAGAAAACCTTTTAAAAATGGCTCCTTTATCAAAGAAATTATGATATTTAAGCTTAAACTTTATTCAAATAAATCATATGATTATCTCCAACATTGGGGCTGCTTCTTATAAAGCAACATTTCAGATTAAATAGAGATTTGAACATCCTAATCTCATGTTTAAATATATTATATGTTTAAATTCTTCGAATGCATACCAGTACCCAAATCAAGATCTAAACCTATTAGTATATTACTTGTGTTTTGCATAATCATAGACAATGACCAGAAGTATAAGTTGTTGTCTATCTATCTATCTATCCATCTACATATAATAAGAGAACAAATTTTGACAAGCGATCTCAATTATGATTGAGGGATTAGCAAATAACTTATTATGATTAATTGTAATAATAATAAAATATAATTTGATTTCTCTTTAAGATATTTGAAAATCTCTATGAAATATAATCTTTTCACATAAACTAAAGGATAAGTAAAATCTGATCTCACTTTTAGATTCTTTTTCAAATCTTATTAAGATGATCAGAAATCTCTTTTAAGCATTAATAGGGAGATGTATGTTTTTTTATTATTTGAGATGATTAAATTACAAATACGATGAAGATGGAAAATAGGAGTAAATAAACGAACATATTTTTCAATTATTTTCTAATTTTTTATCAATTAGATTACAAATACAATAAAGATGGAAAATAGTAGTGGATAAACACATTTATTTTTTTATTTTTTGGAATTTTCAATTAATTAAATTACAAATCTGATTAAAATGGGAATAAGAGTTGATAAAAAATCATGTATTATTATTATTATTACCATTTTTTAATTAATTAATTATAACATGATAAACATGTAAAATAAGACTTACCAATCAAAATAAGCCATTTTCTAATTTCTCATTAAAAGAACATAATCAGATTTTAAATTTAATTAATTAAAAGATAAACACATATATTCCACCTTTATTGGATTAGCAATTTCGTTAATTAAAATTTTCAAAACAATAAAAAAATAAGTATGTTTATCAACTGCGCATTCACCGGAAAAAGAGAGGATATTTTTTGATATAACCAAGTGGTGGGAGAATTAAAACTAATCACAAGAAAAAGGGAAAATTTTTCAGTAATGACAAGTGTAAAATTCATGTCATTTGTCTGAAAGTGTTAGTGTCAGCTCGTTATTGAGCTTGATCGTATAATTTGAATTCAACCTTTTTTTGCCATGGATGTATATGGTATGAAATGTGTGAGCCACGAACCTAGCATCCTCTAGTATTCGATACATTTGGTTGGACGCTTCATTGCTTCTACTTTTAATTTCAGTTTGGTTGTTTCGTCTCATTTCTAGACATTACAACCGCATACCTCATGTGTCTAGAGTGCATTGCATTTGTTTGGAACTCCTTTCTTTTGATCCTAGTCCTTGCGGGACTTGCAGTGCAGTTCTTAAGGTTGTCCCCGAGCATCCTAGGGTGAAGACTCTAGGTGTGCGCACTATGCGCTCAGCACAAAGGCATTCACCCAGCGCTATTACTCTCAGCCTTAGGGATTTCTTTTGAAATTCTCGCTCTTTGTTGCGACACAAAGGCACTGAGCCCATGCCCTTGGCCCCACACTGGTTACTGTTGCATGGGGTTCACCCCTCGCGTGGTTGGCCAGCCGCTAGCTTGTGGTCCTGCTTGCCAATGGCAGGCACAAAGGCACTCATCAGACTCCTTTGAGCGAGGACTGCTTCCTTGCCTATAAATACCTCCTCATTTTCACCCTTTTTACCCCTTCACTCTCCTTCTCTCTATCCTTCCTCCACTCCTCTTTCTTCTCCACTTCCTCCATCACCCTCTTAGCCTTCTTCCAGTCTTCTCCAAGCTTTTCTAGGCTCTAGAAGAGGAAGATTTTAGGGTAAAAAACCCCAAAAAACCTCCTAATAGTCTTTTTTGAGGTACAGTTCTCACTTTTCCTCTTTTTCTATTGTTTTGTTGTATGTGTCATGTGCATTCTTGTGTGTTGGTATTTTTGTGTGATTTTATGAATTTATCTCTATGCCTTAGTAGCATTTTAGGCTTAGTTTCATCATTTTTTGTGCTGTGATAAAATAGATATAATTATTTTACCTCGGTATGTTAGATTCATGCACATCGTTGTAGATTGAGCATATCTCTTGTTGTAGGTGTCTATTTGTCATGTGTCCTATTTCTTGTTACTCTAGAGATGTAGATTGATAAATTATAACTCTATGGTTTTGCATGATATTGTCGTGTGGAGCATGTATGAGTGTAAAACTCGGTGAAAAGTGATAGCTTTCTTGTTTCCAACGACATAGATGCCACTTGCTCCTATTTTTCTACCATGTTGTTGATGCTTGTGTTAAGTCTCAAAATTGTGCATTTTAGATTTTGATGGTGAAACATTGATCATGTGTATTGTATGATAAATTACTCTATGATAAGGTTTAAATGAAATAAAACAAGATTATTCAAAGTCCAATTGTAATTTTTTTAATTCAAAATGCTATAACATTTCAGATTGTTTTTTGACATGTTATGGTAAACATGTGGTAGACATTTTGCTCATCGGACTTGGACGTGATCTCGGTTAAGATGTTGATCACTTGGACTTTGGCAAAGGATGCAAGCCTTCAAAGAATTATTGAAAACCAAATTGTCAAAGTGGGGTCTAAAACATTAAATGTGCGGATTTATTTGAATTTGGATTCAAACATAAGAGAAAAATTGGTGTTGGAATTTAGAGGAGCCTATTCCACATTAATGGTCAAGTGGTTGGAAGTATGGACTTGAATAACTATATAAGGAGTTTGGTGCAATATAAAAGAGCTGTACATATCTAAATATTTAAAGTGTTGAAGTGTTCTAAACTGGGAGTATAGTTTGAAATAAGGTTGAAGAGTTATATTAGGTATAAGCTTCGGATAAGTTTCACTTCATCAACCTTAGGGCTTTCTCAAGAGACTGTGCTACACTTGGTGTATATTATATATCTCTTATATGTATTGTAAAGATCTTGTTGATCTTATAAGAAATTGTTATAAATAAGATTGGGTGTGATCTTGTAGTGAGTGCTTACACTAGTGCTCTTTGTACATTCGGGATATAGAGTAGTGTGAGTGGTTGTGAATATAAGTGTTGGTTGGCTTGTGAAGTTGAGTTAGAAGTCAAGGGGTGAAGGACAAGCATGCCTTGTGAAGCTGGCTCGGGGTTGAGTGTGGTGAAAGACAAGTGGCTTGTGAAGCACTTAGGTCTTGCTTGGTGAAGGACAAGTAGTTGTATACTTTGGTTGTAACACTCATTCGGTTTAGTGATCATGAAATATAGAAGTGCTACCCAACAGTAGGATACAGTGGTATAAAAGAATTGATCAAAGTCTTCCACTAAAATCTAATTTGACTGATTTCTATTTTTGATCAATAAAATAACTTTCGGACTGTTGTTTGTACTCATGTACCTGATGATGTCTGGTGGAGCTGGACCATCCCAAAGGAATGTTGGTGGCTTAGGTTCTCAACTAAAAGGTGAAAGGGATGATGGAGAATCAAGTTCAGGTGTTAGCTATGCGAAGGATAAGAAAGATTTATCCTTGGATAGTTTTATTGTTCGGAGTGGAATTCACAAACAGGTCTTGGAACTCCAAGATTTTGTTGTTGTTGATAGATTTTTGGGCTGCCTAGAGGCAAAAGGATGAATTTCAGCATTTGTCAATCCAAGATCAAAAGTTACTATTACTTTGATTGTCAAATTTTATCATTCTATGAATCGGTAAAGTCTACCTCGTGTGTAGGGATTAGTGGATGGATGCCAATTTAGATTCTTAGTCGATGACATTGCTGATTTATTAGGTGTTTCGAATGAAGGGGATGTCACCTATTTTAAAAATGTGACTTCGGATGTGCCCTTTTGGAGATATATTTTTGAAACCGGATTAACTAGAAGTGTGTTGAAATTTGGAGTGAAATATAAGAATCCGGCGAATGCTAAATTTCTAAATCCAATTGTTTTCACTTTTCGGCAGATTATGGTGATGATTGTGCTACCCCAAAGAGCACATTTGAATGATGTTAGTAGTTTCGGAGTTTATTTGCAATGGATATTTGCCAGTCAAAGGCAAATTAACCTTCCTATTTTGATTCTTAATCTCATGTTTAGATGCAGGAAATATGGAAGATCTGAATTACCATATGTTCGGATGCTAATTGTCATATTCTTAGAAAGATGGTGTGGTATCAACTGATATTGTGAAGATGTTTTAGTTCGGATAGTGAACATTGTAATTGAACCTTGGTCAGCTTCCCAAAACAGCAAAAGGTCACGACCGAAGCCTAATTCTCCCTATTTTGTTGAATAGGATGAAGTGTTAGATGCAATTGATATGATTAGAGAGTCCAATTTGGAATCGGATAATGATGATGATGATGATAGACACATACATGATGCCCCATAGCCAAAGAGATTCCATCACAGCCAAAATGAGCCTGATAGTTTAGCTGATTACTTTGCTTGATTAAATACTCGATTGGATTCGATGGATGCTCGATTAATCAGTTACGGTGAGCAATTCAGAATGCTCAATAACTGAATTGGTAATTTGGATGATTGGCCAATTTGGATGGAAATAAAACAAGGAAGATACATTTGAAATTTTTGTGCTGCATATTTTGTACCTTTGTGTGGATATCATTTTTAGAATGATCCTGATGGCTCTCCTCGACAAGATTAGGTTTAGTATTTTTATTTTTACCTTATGTATTTAGTGCATTTTTTAGATGATAAAGGGGAGAAATATGTGTTTTAGGGTTTACCTAATGTAGGGGGAGTGTGTGATAATAAATGTAGGGGAGTGTTTGTTTTACTTTCATCATTTCATAAGCTTAGTGTTTATTTTATTTATTTGGGATGAATGGAAATACTAACACTTTTTAGTAGGTAAATTGATTTCTTTTTAAAGCGCATTTGGCTGTTAGCTTTCTCCAAGTGTTGAAAGAGTTGTTGGAGCAAAGGAATTAATATGAAGAAGATTGTAAAACCCACGTTTCGAGTCAGGGTTTTATATTCAGAACCAGTCGATTCGACCATTATTTTTGAGTCGAGTCAATTTCAGAACAAGTGTACTGAGTCGACACCAGTCGCGTGTATGAGCTATGAGGGTCATGCGTACCCAAGTATATGATGATAACATCATAAACACAGCATAACAGAATGAGTTATTAGATATATGTAAGTTTTCCAGTCAATTTTTTTATTTTTTATTTTATATATAGTGGATCGTAGAATTAGTTTTAGGTTGTTTACCGCGTTAGGATGCGTTACGGGCAGTTTGGGTGGGTTGTTAGTCATGGAGCATATCATTATAATGTTGTGGTGTTTGTTTGATTTTACGGGAATTTTCCCGATTTTTATGAATTTTTTTAGGATTTAATACGACTTAGTTATTATACTTAACTCGAGCCGGAGACGAGTCAAGTCTTATTTACGAAATTGCCGCCCCAGTTATTTCTCCCCTCCCGACATCGACATCTTCTTCCCAAAACCCTTGCCCTGACGCCACCCCCGTGCAGCGTCGCCGCCGCCGCTGTCGTCGCAGCCTGGTCGCCGATCGACGCTGCCTAGCCCCGCCACGGCATTGCCGTGCCGCCCCAACTAGCCCTGACCACTGCCAGGCCGCCGCGATGCCAGAATCGCCTCGCCTAGCACCGCGGCTACATTTCGGTCGTGTCGCCGATTCTGCCGCCACCGACCGTCGCCACCACGATCAGGTGGTCGCCTCAGCACCATCGACCGCCTAGCGACCTTCCCCGACCGGAGCGGAGGCCATCGCTGCCCAAGCTGGCAGGATCTAGCTACCCATCGCCGCCGGCCCTGTTTTAGCCATTTTTCGGCGAGCCACCGCCTCGGCTGACCACGTCGACATCGTGGATGTGTCGGGCTCACCGAGCCAGTTCCAATGATACCCAATATGACCGAAAAACTGTCGGAGACCCGCCGGAAAACCATTGAAGCTGTCGAAAAATTGCTAGAACCTGCTGGAAAACTGGATTTACTAGAATTCGTCGGATCTTCCACAAAGCTCATCCAGTCAATCCCGATCAAACTTCGGACACCGACGAGCGCCGAACTCGAGCTCCGAGACGCGCGACGGAACCCTAGCCATCGCGATTGCCGACGACGTGAGGTATAATTACCTCTGAATTTATAATTTAAACTTGATGATTGTTAGCACAGCACGCTAGGGTTGATTTATTGATGTTATTAATACTTAATTATGGATGAAACGATGAGTTGCATGATGAGATTAAATGTGAATGAAGAGTAAGTGATCTAATGAGGTAGATCGAGTTGGAACATGATAAGTGACCACGATGTAACTTAGAAAAGCATAATAATATTGGTATGAATAGGATGAGTTAGAATTACTTTCATATTTATGATTATTTTACTGTTGATGCATGTGGTTTGATTATGTGAGTGTGTTGATTATATGATGAGTTTGATGCATCATTTAGTTAGCGGGCGTTAGTATTTAGTTTTGATGTGTAGGTACGGAGTAGGAGCTCGCCGCCTAGGCGCGATGACACGCTTGGAGCTTCTACCAGGTTCGTTTAGGACTCGACTCTGTTTTACGTCTTTCTATTGTATGTTTATCTTATCATTTGCAGGACGGGTTAAGTGGCGTTTTATTGGATCCCACTTAACTCGGGCCATCTAGCCGAACAGATTTCCGGATTAATAACCCCTCGAGGATGAGATCCCTCGAGGATGATTTCGAAAACAAGATCCACCACAAGTTGCCTTCGGGACTATTATATAAATCCCTACCTAGCCCTATATATATATAGTTTTCGTGTTTTCAATGAGACGAAAGATGGAGAAACCGACTGCACGTACCATGAGCGGATGCCGTGATAGTCAAAGCGGGCTCTGGATTAGTGCCAGCGGACTGTTCCATTCCCGAGGGATCCTGACAACTCCGCGTTTGAGTTCCTCACACCCGGAGAACGTAGAGGTTTACGGGTACTGTTTAGTATAGCGCATGTCTGGACTTGTGGTTCAAAGGGTATTAAAGGCGACTACCTGAGAGTACTCGGCCTTCATGCTCAAGGCCAGGAGAAATATGCGAGGTAAGGAGAGGGCATAGGATAAAGTTTTATGTGAAGTACTGAAAAAGAAGTGCCGAGAGCAGCACAGTACCAGCAGCAGATCAGTAAGTTCAGGATGCTACCGGGTCTGCAGCCCAGTGGCTCCTCAGTAGTGCCCTTCAGAGTGTTCACGTGGAGTATATGATGTTTTCTTTTATATGAGAGTTTGCTCTCATCGCCAGCTTGTTATAGTCATTTTATTTTCCGGACCAGTAACACTTGTTACTGACGTGCTTTTATACTATATGTAGGTAATAATCACGAGTTGGAGGAGCCAGCCTGGACGGAGGAGCACTGTTGTCGTTTGCACACATGTCAGTCGATTGGGTGATTATATTGTGTTTATGATGTTATTGTATAGTGAATGGTGTGATTGAATGTTTGAGACATGATGATGTGACATGATTAAACATTAAGATATGATAGATTGTGAAACATGAATAGAGTGCACAGTGGAAGTGTTGTGGGTTGAGACCCCAGTTCTAGAATGAGTTTGCAGTATATTAGATTGTGTTAATAAAATTGTTGATATATATGCATATATACTTGTATATATTATTTTGACAGGGTGGACCCTAATTGCACTTTTAAGGGAGACTTCTGTCCGTTGTATTTTAGAATTTTTTACTAATTTTGATCATAATCGTATTGTTGTATGAATTAACTTGCACGTCATCTATATAGTATCATGTTAGGATTTTGAGCATTCATCCATGCATGATGAGTCGTATCTTCATCTTAAGACGCTGAGATTAGATCCGCACGAGTTGGGTTTAGGTTAGCCGACCTAATCGGGGCATGTAACATGCCGGTTCGGTTCACGAGCGTGGACCAGATTTTGAGGGTGTTACAAAGATGATCTTTGGTGCTTGCTTTAATAGGATTGACCCAAAGCAAAAAAGGGGGAGATTATTAAGTCTTAAACTTGTGCATTTCAAATTTTGATGATAAAACATTAATCATGTGGTTTACCTGATGAATTATATTATGATAAGATTCAGATAAACCAGAGCAAGATTATTCAATGTCCAATTGTAATATTTAATTTGGAATATTGCAACATTTCAAATTGCTTTTGGACATGTCATGGTAAACATGTGGTGGACATAATGCTCATTATACTTGTACATGATCTTTGACAAGATGTTGAACATGGACGTGTACAAAGGATGGAAGACTTAGAAGACTTCTTAAAGACCGGATTGCCAAAGTAGAGCCTAAAGCTTTGAATGTACGAATTTATTTGAATTTGGATTCAAATTTGAGACATAAATTAGTCTTTGAATTAAAGACATATCCCACATTAATGCTCAAGTGGTAAGAGCTATGAACTTAAATGATTATAAGGGAGGTTGGTGCAACATGAAAGAGTTGCCCATATCCGAATATTTAAAGTGTTGAAGTGTTGTAAAGTGAAAGTATAGTTCAAAATAAGGTTGAATAAGTACATTGGCTATAAGCTTTGGATAGGCTTCGTTTCATCAACCTTAGGGCTTTCTCAAGAGATCGTGCTATACTTGGTGTATAATTTAGGATGGATGTAGTTGGCGAGTATTCAACTGATTTGTATGCAACTGCTTGACTTTCTTAATATGGATTTTCAGTTTTGTGAAGTGATTTAGTTTGCAATGTGATTGTACGCACTCGTACATGTAAGGAAGTGAGCTCTCAGTGATGCTCCTTTATATTAGCGCTCTTAGTAATTGAAAGTTTCAGTTTTTATGAACTTTTTGTACATAATGTCTACACACTTTCTTTGTAGCAAAATCAGCTTCTGCGCTTCCCCTCGACAATGAAGATGATGTGTCCTTTAGTGACATTGCCGACGATCAGTGGATCTCCTAGTACAAGAACGATAACTATGGGTGCCTGTTGGTCGGGGACCTATGAAACCCGACCTAGCCAAACCCGAATAGACTAGGTTTAGTATTTATATAATCAAATTTGGTTCCTTTTTAATGATTGGTTGGTTTCATATATCGGGTACATGGAGACTGATTTCAATAATATAATTTTTTTTTATAAAAATTATATTTAATATGATTTAAACCTTATTATAGAGATATATGTATTAATATGCTTTCCAACTTTTTTTTTGTATTAGCACATTTAACCTCCTTAGTTTTTAGATAATTTTTTTAATTTAATTTTTCATATTGTCATTTAATTTAATTTTTTATAACAAATCGGGTTTAAATGATTGGGTTCAGGTTTGCTAAATAGGTTAGGGTCGGATTCGGGATCGGGTTATAAAAATTTAAATAGTAAATGATCAGGTTTGGTATATAGGTTTAAAGTACTTAACGGGTTTGGTACGAGTAATACTCAACTAAATCTGACTGATAGACACCTCTAATTGTAACTGATGCCTCGAAAGGCTCACGTCAGTGGATGCATTTCTCTTCATGATGTTTCTATTTTAGATGCAGTAAAAAATTTTATGTTCAAAGTAGTGTACAATTTTTTTAGTATAAAAAGTAAATCTTGGGCAAGAACAATAATGTGAGAAAATTGTAGTGGCTAAGTAATTTTTCAAAAGGTTACTTTATGGATTTGTTTTGGTATAAAAAGTATTGTTTGCTAGAAATAACAACTTCTTATGTCTTTTCAATACAAACTAGGTGAGATGTCACACCAAGTGTTACCGATACTAGATAAATTTTAATTTTATACATAAATTCTTATTGAATAATTTGATACATAGTAATAATTCAATATCTTAGATATAAATTGTGATTGACTTTAAAGATATATCCTATTAAATGAAAAAATAAATTATCATTATTCACTTTTTTAATATTTTTTTAAGACAATTAGATAAGATTCTTATAATAGGAAGTTAAAAGTTGAGATTAGTCGGTTCGAACTCGTGACCTTATACTGTAAAAATATTATTATTTAAAAAAATTGAAGCTAGTAATATTTAAACTATGTGACCCTCTATAGGAGGCATTTTTATTATATTTTTAAATTTTTTTGTATTTTGATTGGTTGATTCTCCTACTTTTAATCTCATGTCAGTATCAAGCTCATTTTTTATTAATAAGAGTAGATTAGCGTTTGGTATTTTGGTACTCATTTAATCTTTTTATCAAACTAGGCAATGGCTAGATACCATTTGCTTCGGGGGATAATCCCGTGCTTTTGAACAATAAACATTCCAAAATTGTGAAAGGTTCAGAGATAAGATTTAAAGTACTTGGATGCAGAGATGAACGAATCGGTCAATTCCGAGTGGAATCGCCCAATTTAAATTGGATCGGCACCGTGTCGATCCGATTTTGGGGCCGCATTGGTCTGCCCCGAATCGGCGTCCAACTTGGCTGATTTACCCCGATTCCGAACGATTTAAATCCGATTCGGAATCGGGGTAAATCGGGAAGAATCAGTTTTTTGGGTAAATTATTAAAATACCCTATGTATGATATTTATTAAATTATTTAAGCATGGGTAAAATTGGAATTTTGATTTTAAAAACCTAACCTTACCCGTCTCCCCCACTCCGCGTCGGCTTCCGCCCTCGCCGCCGCATTCCACCCTCCGCCGTGCTTCCTCGACTCCGACCTCAGCTCCGACCAGGCTGCCGACCTCGCCTCCGCCCTCGCAACCTCGCCTCCGACGAGTGGCCGACCGACAACGCTATGGACACGAGACTCGCCGCCGACCGGGCCTCCGACCTTAGCTCCAACCGATTCGTGTAAAGTTGGATTTTTTGTTGAAATTGAATGTGCAAATTATTGGCTATGCTTCACAAATTTTGCTTGTACGAAGTTGGACGAATTCACCTCAGCTCTGACCGGATGTGCAAATTGTTGGCTAGGCTTCACAAATTTTTTTCATTGCTGATTTGGGATTCATGATCAAATTCGTATGTCAAATTTTATGATATGTGTTGTGCAAATGTGTATGTGCTGTGCAAATTCGTATGTCAAATTTTTCATAAATTGCTATGTGCTGTGCAAATTCGTATGTCAAATTTTTTGTGCAAAAATTGTGTTGTGCTGTGCAAAATTTTTTTCAAATGCTATTGTTGTGCGAATATGGCTTGAGCTGTGCAAATTTGCACAACACAATTTTGTTCATGCGTCCAAATTGCTTGAGCTGTGCAAATTTTTTCATTTTGTTCATGCGTCCAAATTGCTTGAGCTGTGCAAATTGTCACAGGGAAGATTGATTGTGTGTTGTGCAAATTGTTGTGCTGTGCAAATCTCGATCTTTATTTAAGGGACGTTTGTAAATCTCTGATTTATGGTTCACTTTTCATTTCGAGGATTGTAGGTATGCTTGTTGCTGAACCAGTAAAAACTGCTCACCGAGTTGTCTCAATCTCAGCTGCTAAGGGTGCAACACCAAGTGAATTCGTTCCAATCTCACTCGAGTTCAGGCTTTCTGCTTTTTGGTAATGTTGCTTTTCAAATGCCCTCTTTAGGGAAGTATTCTATATGTGATCTAGAGGAAGAAAATTATATGTTGTTCACAATTATATGCGATTATTTGAAATTGTATGTTGTTCACAAATTCGATCAAAAATTTGCAATTGTATGTTGTGCAATTTGGTTGATTCAAGTTTAAAATTCATTTGATTTGTTATATGTCAGGTGTGAGTGTTTTTATATTATAGATCTCATACCAGATAAGTCACAGGGAAGATGGATTTTGGATGGGAATATGGCAGACCAGTTAATGCATCTAAGAAGCAAGTCATCTGTAACTTTTGCAAAAAAACCATAAGTGGAAGGGTATATCGCTTCAAGCAACATATTGCTGGAGTCAAAGGAAATGTTGCTGCTTGTAAGAAAGTTCCTGAAGTAGATGCACAAAAAATGACAGATTATTTCAAAAGTGTGGAAAAAGGCCAAAAAAGAAAAAGAAAGGATTAGAGAAGAAATAGGGTCATATGGTTTGAATGACTCAGATATGGAAGAGATGGAAGTTCGGGAGCAAAGTGTTGGGTGCTCTAAGTCTAATGGGAAGAGGAAGGCACCTATTGTTGAAAGTGAGAAGAAGAATACATCAAGTCAAATGAGAATTTCTACGGCAATAGAAAAGAAAGCAAAAGAGCAATTGCACACAGCCATTGCTCGATTCTTCTATCACTGTGCCATTCCTTTCCATGTTGTAGACTCGCCTTACTTTCAGAAAATGATTGATGTGGCAGGTAAATACGGTAATCAAGGGATCAAACCTCCGGGCAGAAATTCTTTGTCAGGTAATCTTCTTACTACTGAAGTGGCTTCCATAAATGCTAGCTTAGTGGATATAAAAGTATCTTGGAAGACAACAGGTTGTACTATTATGTCTGACGGGTGGACCAATAAATCCGGTAGAACTTTGATCAACTTTCTAGTTTACTGCCCAAGAGGAATGTATTTCCTTGGATCAGTTGATGCTTCAGACAAAAAGGATGCTACGTATTTGTTTAGTTTACTGGACAAAGTAGTAGAAGAAGTTGGGGAGGAAAACGTTGTGCAGGTCATTACTGATAACACTTTGGCATACAAAGCTGCCAGGAAGATGCTAGAACATAAGAGACCACATTTATTTTGGACTCCGTGTGCTGCCCATTGTATAAACTTGATGCTTAAGGACTTTGCAAAAATTAAGAAAGTTGGAACGTGCATTATGATGCACAAAAAGTCACCAAACTAATATACAACCACTCATAGTTGTTGGCTCTTATGAGAAATAATTTCACAAATGGGCATGAATTGGTGAGACCTGGGGCTACTCGATTTGCTACTCACTTTTTGACGATTGCTAGTTTCCTAGAACATAAGCAGGCACTGAAAAAACTGTTTGTTTCTAAAATGTATTCATCATCGAAGTTTGCAAAAGATGAGGATGGAATAGCAGCTAAAAATATTGTCTTAAGTGCACATTTTTGGAAGAAGATGGAATTTGTGCATAAAACAATTGAGCCACTTGTTTGTTTTTTGAGATTGGTAGATAGTGATGAAAGACCTTCGATGCCATTTGTTTATGATGAAATGCAAAAGACTATCGAAAAAATAAAAGAGGTACATGGCATGAAAGTCGAACGATACAAGTTATTTGTTGATATCATCACCAAGAGATGGGCGAATCAATTTTGTCGTCTTCTTCATGCTGCAGCATATATGCTTAATCCTCAAACTCGTTATTACCCTGACTCTACCATTGTATGCTCTTATTTGACTTACATACCTTTATGATTCTTTTAACAATTTCATATTGCTTGTGTTTGAATGGGAATAATTTTGTAGCCAAGTGAGGTGTATCTTGCATTCAATGATGTCATTTGTCGTTTGGAAGTCAATGAGGTAGCTCGATCCATGGCATCTTTGCAGGTCAAGATACTATTATTTTTAATTTTTATATATAAATGTTTATGTATAACTAAATATGATGATTCATTTTGTTTTAATATTTTGTAATGGTCCGATTTTGTATCTGCAAAAGGAGATTTTGGACATTCTCTTGCAATTACCAATAGAAAAGTCCTTCACCCAGGTAAAATCCACATTTCTCCAGATTTCATGTTTATAGTAAGCTTATAAGTAAATCAATTTGTCAAATGTAGCATCATGGTGGGAGCAACATGGTATAAGCTGCCCTGAACTACAAAAGATAGCTATTAGAATACTTAGTCAAACTTCATCATCATCGGGTTGTGAACATAATTGGAGCACTTTTGACCAAATATATACCAAAAAAGAAATCGACTTGCAAGGAAGAGAGTAAATGATCTTGTATATGTTCATTACAACATGCGCGTCAAAGAAAACGAGTTGAGGTGGAGGCATAAATATGATGCAGTTAGTGAACATTTAAGTTTAGAAGACTCATTAGATGAGTGGGTTGGAGAACGGGACAACCCATCACCATCAGTATGTTTAAATAAAGTTTACATCACATTCATGATTTTGTGTATGAATATTTTTTTGAATTGAAATGAATAGGGTATGACTTTTTTATGCAGGATGATTTCTTTGGTACCAATGTTAGCAACAATGATGGTGCAGATGAAGAGGCCTTTGTAGCAAATGAAAGTTGCAACACATTGAAAACTGCAATTGGATCGTGTTCTACTACGTCTGATGGTTTTTCTATGACTCCTCTTCCTAGTGGACAAAATGTTGATATTGATGTACATATTGACTCCCAACATAATTTGTCTTTGCCTCCTGAACCTGAGGGACTTCATATGAGTGGGAGTTCTATGCCTCCTTTTACGTAGGGGTCTCGTGTTAATGCAGATGATAGCTCTACTCCTCCTATTGGTGATAATGATTCAGACTCCGAAGATGCTTCAGATGATGAATTAGATGGTTTAGTAATAATCACTATGTAAAATTATGCCGAACATTCATTTTTTGGACTTGTATTAATATCTTGTTGTTATTATTTGATACAGCACAAATGATGATATATCAAATGTTATAGTTATGACATTGAGGTATTGTGATGCTCTTTTATACTTGTATTAAATTATAAATTTGTGTATTTATGTTGAAAAATTATATAATTATGTATTTCAGGTATTTATGTTATGAATTGTCAAATTTTTGTATATGACTAATTTAGACCGATTCAGGCTAATTCAACTGAACCGATTCCTGTCCGATTAAGACTGATTCCGATTCCAATTTTGACTCCCTCGAAAACTAATTCCGATTCCGATTCCGATTTATCCAACCATGCTTGGATGGAAGTGGGATGAGACACAACGAGTATTCTTGGTTTTGGGAACTTTGGAGGGCGATTACTTGGGGCATGTTTCCGATTGACCTTTTGGTCGTCCCCACTCTAATGAAACTTGGTAGAGAGTTTGGCTGGTACTGTGAATGTCATGCTAAATAGGTAGTGTGGGCAATAATCTTTTTTCCTTTAATTTTCTTTTGAAGTGGACAAGATATTTTTATGTATGTAAAAAGATAGAAGCAATGCTAAACGTTATTGTGGTTTTTTTCTTTCCGATGATCCCAACTTAACTTCTGTGCATGTCAGGAATCTTGAAACTTCAAATTTAGAGCAATTATAACTCCATGTCTAATGGAAGATCGGCTATTACAATGTGCTTGTCCTAAATTATCATGAATTAGACAATGTTGAAGCACTGCCGAGTGCCATGATAACCTTGCACTTGTAATTTTATGGAAAGATTACGAGATTGAAAATCAAGATCAATTCACCGGTCGATCTACTTGTTTTTTTTCTTTTTTTGCCATTTGTTAACATGATTCATTAGCACAATGTTCCAATCTATTGATCATAGCCATTCCCACATTGACTGCTTTTTTACGGTCATCCGTCATTAGGTAAGTAGCTCCTTTATACATAGCATTACACATGCACAATCTAGTTTAGTTAACAACCATGCATTTCTTCCTAATCCCTTCACTCTGACAGGTTAGCACGCCATTGTTGGCCATCTTCACCATGGAAGCCTCAAAATCCTTCAAGAACAAGAGGGGATTCTTGCTGCAGCTGCCCACCAGGGATGCACCATTGCTATTATCCATCGGAGCTTGATCCGACTCCAGAAGGCCAGAGCTGTTCAAGAGGTTCTTGTAGTTCACATTGTCGAACTTGCTGGTGGTGATAGAATCGAGAGGTGCAAATGTAGTATCCGGACCACTTTCATCTGGGCACAAGCTTTGTAAATTTGAAAGCAAAGATGCATCAAAAGCGGTCAAATTTTTTACAACAAATTTGCTGATCCACTTAATAGATCAGACATAGTATTTCACAATAAAACTAAGGGGAGAGATGTTCCCCGTTCCTCTCCCCTGTGAGGACGAGTTAGGGTGACCTGAGACGGCTCCTGTGAGGAAGAGTGAGGTAGACGACGGTGCTGTCAATAGAAGGTGCATTATTATTTATTTGGTTTATTTAACTATGCATATCTATATATTTTTCTTACAAGCACGTTGTATAATAATTTACTTTATGAGCAAAATAATCCCATCTATTCTTTGAAAATAGTGTTGGACCTTTGAGCCCCAAAAGAGACTTGCATTAGGTATTACAGGCTTTTCTTCCATAGAAATGATGTACAACTAACCCAATAATTCTCCCATTCACACATCAAACCATCTGAATTATTTCTCCCTCACACATACTAGGCCCACATATTATAATAAAGTTCAATAGACTCTAATTAGGGCTAATCCAATCTAACTATGAGGCCCCTCACTCAACAAGCCACCCAAATTATCTCGACCTCATACATGCAGGAGCTGACATGTTATCGTGAGGTTACAGAAGATTTCAATTTGGAGTAGCTGATTTACCATGAGGCTAACTTTGGAGGCTGGGCTGGCCCATGCTCCTCGATTGGTGATGGGATTTGTGGGTGTGTTCACACTCCAAGGCCTTCATAACGGCCTCTACCAACGTCGAGCATGAAAAGATGGCCACTATTGACTAAATGCTTATAGATAGTCTTGATACAAGCTGGGCAGTCCATGCCCTCTCACTTACAAAACTGACCAAAGCAAACCTCTCAAGCGTGAGAAATCATGCCTGATACTAGCCATTGACATGCCCTCTCTTTGCTCTAGTGACAAAAACTCTTTCTACTGACTCTTGACCATCAAGGAGAAGTACTGGGCATAAAACACGTCCATAAACAAGTCCCATGATCTCTGCTCCAGCTGCCTGCCCCTCTAAGTATGCAGTATGGGTCATAGTTGCAAAAATTGGAATTAGACATTGAATAGGATTGGAAGGGATTCGTTGAATCGAACCAATTCATTAAAAATTGAACAAGAATCTATTCATTTAAATCGGTCATTGATCTCCCCCTTGTCACCCGCATCATTCTAGAACACATCATTAGATTATTATTGGTTAAACCAGTGAACATATCGTCATTGTGGGTGAGAGAGGTTACGTCGCCCCACCAAGCCTCACCCAACCCGCCCTTGTCTCCCCCACCTGCGCCCCATCCCCGCCACCCGCCATCACCCAGTCAAGCCCCTCACCCCATCTCCCCCAACCTGGTCTCCCCCACCTGAATTGACCAATTCTTGTTGTTGTTGACTCGGGGTGAGAATCGGCTTGAATTGGCCTGAATCAACCGATTTGTAGTCCAATTTTTTGTCAAAATGATCGGCCTAATTTTGACTTAGTTTTATATCTAGTCAAGTAAAATTGGCCGATTCCACTCGGAATCGACCAATTTTTGCAAATATAGTATGGGTAGATTCTCACCAAATCTTGCACATCCACTATATGGCCCACTGGCCAAGGTTACCAAAGCTCGGGTGGACAACCCATATGTGTTAACACTCCTCGAGTTGTGTCAATCCACTCCAGGGCCACCTCTGGATCCATGCTCCCATAAAACAACTTCCCTCTGTTTGAAGCAAACAGTCGACGTCCTAACACTCTCTAACCTAATATCATGGCCCTGATTGCTTGAGCCTTCGCCAACAAAAAATTGCCTCTATAAATTTTGATTCATGCCATAAAACGAACATAATTGAACTGATAAATTTTAATTCATGGCCCATTAAAATAGAAAACCAACACAAGAAGGACCTAACCACTCAAGGTATCAAAAGGTGGAACTCAAGGGAATCCAATGTGCAAACAACACCAAAATGTATGCAAGACACTTATGGGTTGACTCATTCAAGTGAGATGTTCTAGATGAATTGAATTTACAAAATAAAATAAGTTTTTGGAAAAAATTGGATAAAGTCTCCCTGTAAATAGAACGATGGAAAAATTATGCAACTTATATAATCATCATTCAATCACAGAACAATCTCAAAAGGGTTCATAATATCATTTGTCATTCACAAAAACATTGTCAAGGGGTTACACCATATTTTCAAATCATTCGTAATATATTTAATACAGATTTCACAATCATCAGGTTGTTGGTTTGCCTGGTCTTCGCATGAGCCCTTATCCTACAACTACGAATCATATAAGCTCCTCCAACCCCGTGTTCATTCTTCACTCCATGCACCTGCATAAGTAGCATGATTTTTTATACATAGATATTTATTTAACCATTAGTTCCAGGTACTCATAGACATGGAGAAACCTATATAAAATAAGTTAGACCTGTGTACCTTAGAGTACTCTATCTATAAAATAGGAGAAATAGAGTTAAACTAGTAAACTATTATGGTATCATATCATAAGGTATAAGCTAACATGAGTCACAACACAAGTCTCAATACCACGACCTTAGCATCATCACATGGTCCATAGTCTCAAGACATCATTATAAAGATGTCATACATATCAGAAGTAACGGAAGTCCCCAAGGAACACACACAACACACCAAAAGCCCACAACAACAAAAGCAGCCCAACATCCACCAAAGTCCTCGGATCCACCCAGTTACACCAGCCAACACCAAGCCTACTCACCTATATAATATGATAAAATACCTCAGTAACGAGTATCACTGAGTCCCCAATAACTAATAATGAAAAATCTAAATACTGGAAAATGGATAAAATAGCTATCTCTGAGAAATTGAAATAAAATAACTATATTTTCATAACACAGTAATCATAAGCAAGTGGCCAATAGGGCCTAATCATAATCATAATTGTTTGTAACTGTACATATGGACAAGATAATAACTCACCGTGACATACTAGTAATATGACCAATAGAGTCTAGCTGACAATCATTGCAACACTGCACGGTTAGGATACTCTCGAAGAGGAGTACACATGCTAAAATATATATACTAGTAGCAGGTAGTAAGCTGATATCATATACATAACCGTCAACCGAGCACCATAGGTGGGCACTGACTGGCCCCTCGATGATGTCACGCATTCCACCACCTCATGTATAAGTCAAAATTCGAAAGTGTAATACATGTATAAGGTCTAGGCATGGACAATTCGAACACAGCTAAAGCGAGACTTTGAATTGGATCTTGTAACTTTCGAAATCTTCAATAAGGAACGCATCCTCGAGGTTTTATTAATCTGAATGATCAATTAAATGACCCATAAATAATAGGATCCAATAAAATGCTGCTAACTACATTTTGCGACGTAAATCAAATCCTATGAACCAAACAGAAGATCAAGTAGAACAGAGTCCAGACGAACCTAAGAAGAGCTCCATGCCTTACCACGACAAGCCCAAGTCTGAGCAGCCTATCGATGCAGATAGCTACATGACTTTGTATGATCAATACGTGCAATGCATGAACAGTCTTAGATGCAGTAATGATGCATGGCGTGCAATAAAAAATCAAATAGCACTAGACAGATCTGATCTAATATTTGTGCTCATACCTGAATTCTGATATCGTGAAACAAGTTGAACATGTTAATAAATCATGTGTTGAAAACATAAGTATGATGTCGGTATATTAGGAATATCATTTGGGCCTCAACAAAGGCAATTAAGATATCACAATATGTCATGTATCCGAAAGTCTAAACACTTAAGCTTGAGATATCCCATCATACTACACAATAACTAAATCTCTAAATTATATTAAAATAAGTTGACCTAACTAGTAACTTAGTTGGTAACCCGATGGTTAGATTGTCGTGGCAAATTGAGATCTAAAACTTAAAAGATGTCGAACCAAACGGATTTGGTTAGCTCATGTTAAGCGAAATGAGATGTTATAATCTTCCAACCCAACTATGTAGATAATAATTTTTATTAATTAATCCTTTTATCAATTATTAAATTAATAAATTTTTTTGAGAATTTAATTAAGAAAACACGGTGAATTCATTTTATAATCAAACACGCATGGAAATTATTATTATGTTACTTATTTAATTAATTAGTATTTGACGAGCAATCTAAGGCGGCGAAGACTCAAATTTATAAACTTTAAATCTTTTTTATTATTACAACCGATGATTTAGGTAACGTTTTATCGCGTACAATCAATAATGCATAAAACACAACTTAAATATCAATAAAAGAATAAACTTTATATAAAAAATAAATTTTTAGAATAATCTAACGTGTAAAACATGATGAATACAAAAAAATACGAAATAGGTAAAACAATTAAAGAAATGGTACAAAAATGAAGAGGAAGAGAAGGGGGACAAAGGATAGGAAAAGAAGGGAAAAGGGAGGAAGAAAGGGGAAAAGGAGAGGGAAAAGAGGGAGGAAGTAGAGGAGAGCGGCGCTCAAGGGGAAGGGGAGGAGAGGAGTGGAGGGAAAGCAAGGCGGCTAGGGTTTTTTTAAAATTCCAACTCGACGCTAACGCAAAGGCGCCCCCGACCGTGCTGGGACGCAAAGGCCATACTATGCCTCCCTCGTTCATTGCTTGCCAATCTTGGGAATAATTGGTTCTTTGATCTATAGCATCCTCTCCTTGATCTTTAATGTCATCATCAGCGATGAGGTACATGGGCTGAATAGACAAGGCAAGTGCTTGACAGCAGTGAGCAAGGGGGAAACTGTGATAAAACTTCAGATGATAGGTTTCATCTGCATGATGTTTCACACCCAGTTTGTGATATACGCGCTATTATTCTGATTGTCTTCTCCCGGGACAAAAATGACAATATTTATCAGTATGCCTTGTGTTGAGGTGCTAGTCTCCCTTGTATGCCTCTACTTGGGTGGCGCATTGCTGTTGATTTCACTGGCTTATATGAACCAGTATCATGTTGCTTTATTCGTGTAGTTGTAGTTACAACTCCTGTAAAAAGACTTGATGGTTTGCTAGATTTTTCGGATAACCTGTTTACAGGATCTCATTTTCGGTTTTCTTACTTGAACTTGGTACAATCATTAGCTATTATGGATTGTCCCTAGAATTATGCTACTTGATACCAATGTAGTGGACCAAACGTTTACATTTTTATCCCGTACTATGTGCTGTTACCGTTTGTAAGTTATTGAGAATTTACTCTTTCAGTAGATTTGGAAGCTTTGCCTCGTATTCTAAAAGATCAACTTGTCTTATTTTGCTTCATTCAAGGGATGAAACTCTCTGTTCTAAACTATGCCTTCTAAAAAGAAGGGAACCTTAGCTTGCTTTCATTTACCAAAATGATCAAGCGATGAAAAGACTGGCTTTTGCTTAAAAATATGTTGTTAACGTAGCAAAGAGGTGTGTTTGAACTCAAGAATTATATATAGTTCTTATTACTTGCATTTTAGATTAATAGCTGTCAAGAACCAATATTTTTCTCTGGAAATTTTGTGAACCACGTTCCCTCCGTATGTTTTTTTGTCGTTCATTTAAAAATTTTATGTTCTTTAGGAATTTTGTAGAGCTCTGACTATATGCACGCCAAGGTAGAACAAAATGTTGGACCATGAAAATTCTCATTTCAGAGGAAGATTTCCAATTGGACAATGGTACTAAAACTCTTTCCATGTCGCTCTTTCTGGTATAAAATTTCTTGCATAACCAAAGAATTTCTTGGCCTATTTTTTATATCGGATTATTTGGTCCCCCAGTCATTGATGGATGCCACAAAGTTGGGACATGCATATGTAGCTTTTTCTACGGGAAGGATTCAACCACCAATCACAGTGTTCGGCATTTAGTAAACGCATTTTTTTCAACAAATACAAACCACGATCACAAGTGGGTCTTTCGATTTCCTCTCAAATTTCAAGTCTTTATTATTATTTTTCTTAAATTTCGAGTTGGCGTGGCATAATTTGAAGCCATCAGACTTCACATGCCAACGAACTTTACATCAAGATCTGGAAGCTATGGAATTCTGGGTATGTGACAAGTTGCTTGTAACCACACGAAAATCGGCATTTCAACGGAAACCTCCTAATTTTTTTATTTATTTCAGTTATGCTAAACGAGTGATTCATAAGCTTATTTTAGTTATGCAAAAAAACTATCATAAGCTTATTATGTCTCGAGTATATCATCGATGATCACTAATCATGTTTTTCATGATAATTTCCGCCAATGGTCGAGACATGGTACATGTGAAATAGGCCATTGCGGGAGAATTCAACCATCAAAACTTAAAACTGAAATTTTTTTCATTAACGATTACGGTCCCTCACCATCTTTTATGGTTAAGTAAATAAAAAATAATCACAGCATACAGCTATAAAGAGATGCAAAATGACAATTTCATTTATATTAGAACATTTTACGTGTGATTTTATGACATATGTAACGCCAGCCCCAAAAGGAGTTGGAGAGAAGAAAATGTTTTATGTTATGGCTAGAACAGCTACATAAAAATTGGAAATTATAAAAAAAGAATAAGAATAGTAGCCATCCGGCCATCCCTACTCCGTACCCTTAAAAACAAAATTACAAATATCATTGCAAGTGAACTTCAAGGTGAACATTTGTCCACCTCCTCGCACTCAAACGTTGCAATTAGGCTCCAAACTTGGGGACCTTGGCGGCCGAGACCATGGCCAGGAAGTGCTCTGCCACAACGCGGCGCTGGACCTTCCCGGTCGCCGTCTTTGGCAGAGAGTCGGCGACAAACACCCGCTTTGGCACCTTGAAGGAGGCCAAGTTCTTCCGGCAGTGGCTCAATATATCCGACTCTGTTAGCACCACTCCTTCATGAGGTATTACCGCGCAATTAATCTGTAATTGAAGATTTAATTAAAAACCCACAAGTCCAACCATAGATTATATACAAGTTTAACTCCTTCAACATGATTATAAGAAAATGTCAACTCGCAGCTACTTTTAGTATCATCTAAAACTTTACTAACATAGAAAATTAATAGCAATCAATAAATGTTACAATGCACCCAAGTAGTTGATATACATCTGCTAGAAAATGATATCAAAATTAATGTTTTATATTATCATTTTATCTACGTAAATTAGATTTTTTTAAAATTCACCGTTATTTTGTGTAAAAAATAACAAGTCCTAAACAAACAAACATGTCAGATTTTGGGTTTCTCACCTCTTCCCCGTATTTGTCATCGGGCACACCGAATGCCACGGCCTCGGCCACGTCTAAATGCGACAACAAGACCGCGTCCACTTCGATGGGAGAGATCTTTTCACCTGCATGATACCAAAATTACCCCCGTTAACACCGAACCGAGCTACATGGGCAGTTTCGTCCAAAAAAGGACATCAGATAATGGAACCAACCTCCACGGTTGATAAGCTCCTTGATCCGACCCACAAGGTGCAAGTACCCGTCCGAGTCTAAGAAGCCCACATCGCCGGTGTGGAACCAACCGAACCGGAAAGCGGCCCGGTTCGCCTCGGGGTTTTTCCTGTACCCGCTCGTCACATTCGCCCCACGGACACAAACCTCCCCCGGCTTGCCCGCCGGCAGCCGCGCCCCGTCCTCGTCGAGGATGGCCATCTCCTGGCCGACGGGGCGCCCAACCGCACCGGCCTTGTGCGGCCCGTCCTCCGGCAACGGGTTCGACGCCATAAGGTGGCACGCCTCGGTCATGGCGTAGGCCTCAAGCACGGGCGCCCCGAACGCTGCCTCCATCCGGGCCATGACCGCCGGAGCCAACGACGCCGAGCAGGACCGGATGAACCGAAGTTTCGGGTAAACGGGTCGGGCCGACGGGTCGGCGTGCTCGTGCCGGTCGAGGAGGATCTGGTGGATGGTGGGCACGGCGGTGTACCAGGTCGCGCCGGCGGCGGCCATGTCTGACCAGAACGACGAGGCCGAGAAGCGGCCGGCAGCGGGTAGGGCGACGGCGGCACCGGCGGCGATGGGGGAGAGGAGCCCCGCGAGGAGGCCGTGGACGTGGAAGAGGGGGAGGACGACGACGGACGAGTCCGACTCGCTGAGTCTGTACACCGATTTGATGTTCGACACGGATGCGCCGAGGTTCCGCTGAGTCAGCGGCACCCCCTTGGGCCGGCTCGTCGTGCCGGAGGTGTGGAGGAAGAGCGCGACGTCCGCCGGGTCGTTCACGATCTCCTCCTCCGACTCCGCCACGGCGGCGCTGGCGGCTGGAGGGAGGGAGATGGAGGCCGACGAAATCGCGTCGTCGATGACGACGGTCGACACGGGAATGGGGAGCTTGGCGGCGGCCGATTCGGCGATCCGGTGCCCCGATTCGGGGAGGAGGAGCAGCTTCGACTCGGAATCGGAGAGGTAGAACCCAAACTCATCGGCCGTGTAGGCCGGGTTGAGCGGCGCCGCCACCGCCCTGGCGCGAATCACGGCCAAGAACGCCACCACGAACTGCAACCAAACACCCACCCAAATCAACAAAACATCAATCAACGTAAGAACGGAAAAAGAGCCGCCTTTCGGCATTTACTCACCTCGAGGGTGTTCGGGAAGACGAGCGCAATGACTTCACCCGGCCGGATACCTCCCGCGACGAGCTTGCCGGCTGCCTCGTCGACGAGATCGTTGAGCCGGCGGTGGGTCAGGCTCCACTTGCCGGGCACCGAGAGCGCCCGGCGGGTCGGGAAGTCGGCGGAGGCCTTCTTCAAAAGCCCGGTGAGGGTCTCCATGGGGATCTCCGGCGACGGAATCGGAGTAACAATCTGATCTTTTTTTCCCTTCGGCTAGGGGAAGTCCGGTGAATTGGCGGCTGCGTGTGGGTGAGCGATGAGGTGATGGTGAAGAAAAGACGAGATGTGGGGGGTATTTATAGGGTGTGGCGGATGGGAGTGGCCGGTCAACGAGAGCGGCCTCTGGCGTCCCCTGGGGGCCTTGACTGGGCGACGCGTGTTGCGGTTATCGTCGGCCGCGGTTTATGTGCACCATATATGTACACGCCCGCGTATATTTTTTAGTATAATTATTTTCGTATTATTATCATTATGTATCCTAGTTTTTTTAAATTTTTTCTTAATTTTCATACTTAATTTTGATGAGAACCCTTTTTTTGTAAATTAATTAACGCTATCTAGTAAAGTCTCTTTTTTATGAACGAATATCAACAAAAATAAATATAAGTCGCTAGATTACAAAGACATAAAAAATTTTATGCGATCTAAACAAATGATTAAATTTAACGTGTTTGCTGATACTCTCGTATTAGGGCAATTTATTTCCTTAAAAAAACCATTTGCACCGTAAACACAATTGTTTAATGAATATGCCCATCTCTTTTATATAATATTCAAAATTTATGTACATGACCTACTCATGCTAGTTAACTGGCGGGTAGATGACCTACTCATGCTTTTCCAAATCAGATATCCACCGTTCAAATAAATTAACACGCATTTAATGGAAAGGAGACAAAATAAAGTTTCTCTTCAGACCACTAGAAAAACGTCACGATTCACGACAAAGTAGATTGATGGGAGAAATATCCGGTTTCCTTCTAATTACAATACAATGTTGTTGATTATGTCACGTGGACGATTTTAGAGTAAAATTTTTATCCCTAAATTATTTCCTACTAGGCGTATTTTTACCTTTGAGCAAAACTAATAACAAGAGTCAGAGTCTTATATTAACAAATCAGTCGATCTAGCTATCGATTCAAATCGAATAAGTTACTTGACACTCGTGATGAGTTGATGTCTTCTGTATAAATATATCCGAGTATATGATGATAATGTCAAAAAATGATGAAAAATAATTTATTAAAATATATAATAGTATGTAGGTTTTTTTATATATTTAATTATAAAATTATTTTTATGTTAAATAATGCATTAGAATGTGCTAGATAGCAATTTAAGTGGGGTTATTAATTATAGAACACGTCATTTTGATATTCTTGAGTGTATTATATTTTATGAGATTTTTTTATATTTTTTGGATCTTTTAAGAATTTAATAGGAATTAGTTATTATGTTTAACCTGAGTCAGGGACGACTCAATTATTATTTTCAAGATTGCCATCAAAACCTTCCCCCAACGTCTTTCCTTCTCTCCCCGATCGCTGCCCCAAATCTTACCGTCGACACTACCTCCGGGCTCCACACTGCTGCCGATCGACTCTACTGGAGCTCTGTCGTGCCGTCCCCTGCCATCCAAGTCGCCGCTCGAACTCCACGATGCACAAGAGCCATGCACTCGCACCGTGTTCCCAACACTGTTTTGCCACCGGCCACGCCACTCCACCGTCGTCATGCCGCTATCACTGCCCCTTCAACCCTAGAGGCCTTTCCTCCTCCCCGTGCACCACCGCCGCTGCCCCCACCACCATTGTGGTCATGTCGAGCTTGACTAGTCGATGCCAACCCGTAGCCTCAACCACCTTGCCAAAAAAGTTGTCGGAAAGTCACCGGAAAGCCGCTAGAAAAACCAAATTTGCTAGAATTCGCCGGATTTTTGTAAAATTCATCCAACTGAACCCAATCAAACTTCAGACACCACCAAGTGCAGAATTCAAGTCCTAAACTATGTAACAAACCCTAATCGTCGTCAATTGCCAATGATGCGAGATATAATTAACTATGATCTAATTATTTAAAATTAATAATTATTAGTACAACATACTAGGATTTGATTGATTGACATAGTAAAAATGCATATGCATGATTTGAATGATATGAAATAAATGCTAATGAATTGATTAAGTAAATTAGATATGAATTGTTAATTAACTGCACTGTAACTTAGAAAATCATGATGCGAATTGAAGCGAGTGTTTTGATGTGAGTGTGATATAGGATGTGTGAATGCATCATTCCGATAGTGGGTGTTAGCTTTTGATTTTGATGTGTATGCACGAAGTAGGAGCTCATTGCCTAGGCGTGCGGACACGATTAGCGCTTCTACCAGGTCCGTTTAGGATTCGCTTCTTGTTTGACTTCTCACTCTATCGTAATTTGATTTAACAGTTAAGTGGACATGTCGAGTGGTGGATTTATCGTATCCCACTTCACATGAGTCATTTAGTCGTACAAATTTTCGAATTAATAACCCTTGATGATGAAATCCTTCGAGTTTGTTTTAGAAAACTCAAATCCAAATCATGATGCCTTCGGCTAACTATATTATAATCTTTACCCATACCTATTTATATATAGTTTTCTCAGTTTTTCAGTGAGACGCGAGACAAGGGAAATTAAACTCATGCGTACCACGAGCGGTTGCACGTGCTAGTCAAAGTGGACTTTAGATTGGTGAACGGATTATTCTATTCCCTAGGGATCCTGAAAACTCCACCTTTGAATTCTTCAAACCTGGAGAAGTGTGGAGCATTACAAGTACTGCAATGCAGCGTATGTCTAGACTTGTGGATTCAAAGGGTACTAAAGACACTTGCTTGAGAGTACTCAGCCCTTGTGCTCAGGTTCAGGTGTGGTACAAAGGATATTGACGGCTTTAGGATAATTGGTTTTCCTGTGCGAGGGGTAATTAGAAAATGTCAAGGCATTTGACTAGTCAGAATGGGACGCTATCAAGCCGAGGCTAACGACTCCTGATTAGTGCCTTTATAAATGATTCTAATGAAGAATTATATAATGGATTTAATTTAATTGGCGAGTCATCTCTCTTTTGCCAGCTTGACTATTAGTTATTTTTAGACCAGTAACACTCGTTATTGACGTTTTCGTGTTAAATATATAGGTGAGAAACTAAATGACTTAACATTGTCAGGACCACGAAGGGGCAGCAATGCAACTTGCATAGATGTACCTGCTAAGAATGAGTAAGAATATGATGGGATGAACTGTTGTGAATGGTGTGAATTAAATGTTATGATGTTTTATTACAAGAAATGATGTGCAAATTTAATGAGATGATCTACATGTGAATATTCTTGTGAATAGAATTGAATAGGATGAGCTTAGCGGGTCGAGACCTTATGCAAGAAGATAAAATGATTATGATATGAATGTTGGATGAAATTATAATGTTTTGGTATTGTTTTACGTTTTCATCATTCAATATATAATATTTATTGTTGATAGGGTGGTCCCTATTTCACTTTTAGGGGAGTCTTTGTCCATTTTGTTTTAAAAATCTTTTTTGAACTTTTAATGAATTTGTTTTGTTTTGAATATGAAATGCATTTCATATCATGCATTTAGAACAACATTAGTATATAAACATCTCATCCATGCATTGACTGTTTGCATCACCAGCTTGAGATGCCAAGGGTAGATCCAAGTTGGCTTGACTGAACTAAGTAGATTAGCTAATGGTTCAGTTGCCCGTAGCATTTCCGGTCCGGTTCACGGGCGAACCAAATTAGGATGTTACACTGAGAACACTTAGTCTTCAACAAGTTACGAAATATGAGATAAGCTCCCAAAAGCAACTCTCAAATACTGCTCCTAGTAGTCGGTCACCATCACAACTTAGAAGTTAACCAATCACCAAAACCAATCAAAACTTCAATACTGCTACCTCAGTTCAGTCTCAACACTCGGGGTTGCAAACAACAATAAAGCCCCTTACTGATATCTAATTACCAAAAATACCAATAACCAATGATCAACTCTACCGATCACTGCTTTCTACTCCGACTCAATATCCTTTGAAACCTCTCCACCTGAGTACTACACTACTTTCGGTCAGGAAATCAGCACCCAAACAGAAACCTCAAATGGGGTTAACTTGTATCGCTGTTTGCACCTTACTCAATCACCTGTACTCGATCACACACAAACACATCCGAGATAGTATCCTCGATTATCAGTACTCCCTACTGTAAGTTGTCCCAAGAACCAAGTAGCAACCCTCGAGTCATTACCCGATCTTCACCAAACATCAATCCTTGTGTTCGGTTGTGAAGGCTTCTACTCTTACTCGTCTTGGTAACTAGTTACACTGTAAACTTCAACCACAACCCGATACTAAAGTTATTTGCCTAATTGCGACAAACAACAAGTAAAAATACAGATCTATGGGAACCAATCCCAACCTGATATTTAACATAATAATACAATCAATACAAGCACTTGAATCATCTCAAGCACCCGCTCGACCTTCTGGACAGCTTCACTAGGCCTTGCTCTAATGCTACTCATTCATAAAGGGATTCACCCGAATCACCCCTCTAACAAGCACTCCTTATCAGCACACACCCCTAGTTGAACACCCAATGAGAATAACTAATACATGAATTTAAATCAATCAAACATGAATCAAAATTAGTAATAAAGGCATGTACAAGAGTACCTTAATCAAGCCTTGAAAATCCCTCAAAGTCTGGAGTTTCAATCCCTACACGAAGAGATTGGCCATAGCAACTTCTTCCTTCTTCTTCCGTGATTCAACCATCTTATCACATAGAAAATGTTGAGAACTCTCCTAAGTCCCCTCAAATACGTCCTCTCTTATGATTGATCACCTCTTTTGTGATGATCTCGTTTGTCCAAGGATTCGGCCTATTTATAAAACCCGCTTC
>JAURVB010014557.1:0-12024 GCA_033002965.1 Piper betle | reverse complement strand
TTTTTAAAATTCTAAACTTGGGTTAAATTATATTCTTCTATTTTCTTAATAATTATTATTATTAATAAAATATTAAATTAAGTAAGCATTATTGGAACCAAAGAGTTCTTGTGAGACCAAAATCAACTGTAACGCAATTATGATTGAAAAAGGGTAAGAGCTCAACACTTTAACTCAAGGGGTGGTAGAATTTATCAATTTTGGATCTTATCATTGTGAAGATTGAAAAGTTTGTGATTTGTTATGATTATTGATCCTCAGGCGGTGTATATAATGAGATTTATAATTCAATTCAGATTGTGATTTCATCTGATCTCACTCGTTGGATCAATTTGATCCGGTGGCTAGGATTTGCCGGTGACCGTAAAGTAGTGAGTTCAATTGTGTAGAGATACCACGCATATTTTCTTTGGAAAAAATAGAGTGAGCCTTTGGTCGACCAAACCGAAATAAGACGAACCACATTTAATGGTAACTTTCGAAACCCAAACCGAACTGAATCAAAATATTTTAATTTGGTAACCAAATAACTGAAATCAATGATAATTTATAAAAATAGATTTATTTAATTATTTAATCAAAATCATATCATTAATTTAGCGAATATAATTATTTAATAAGCAATTTTAAATACATATCATATTAAATAAATAAAAATATATCATAAAACTACTATATTTTTATGATAATTAATATGAAATATAAATTTTAAAATATATTTTTTAAAAATGTCGGTTATTTCGATTCAGAATCAAAATAACTATATGACATTCGGTTTGTATTTATGACAACTGAAAATCTAAATAAATGGCTTATTTGGTTTGGTCAGGGTTCGGTTTTTGGTTGCGATCAAAGAGGAAAATGCGACATGTCAAGAAACTCTCCATCAGTTAGTATGCCCCGTCTTTATATACTGTTTAGCTTTAGAGTGGAAAAAAGAGGAACATTAATGGCAGACACTAAAAAAACTTTTGAAGGAGAAGATGATCGTTTGAGGTTCAGGGGTCATCTTATTTCCTACTTCGCCTTGGCATGCCACTCTTGTTGTTTTGTTCATTACAAATAGGTGTCTTACTCCACTAAGAAAACCATTCATATTTGTACAAAGGGGAACACCTCCAAGCCATCAGAAAATATACATTTTTATTTATTATTATTATTTTTCGGATAAGAAAGAAAGGCATACAAGCTTGCAAAACCATATTTTTCACTCGTTCCAAAATTTATTAGTTAAAAGTTGCTGTTGAAGTTTATACATCCAATTATAAATATATGAAGGTAGTTGTTTTCATACGCTTTGTACATGTAGAGAAGTGGTCACTTTTAACTTGCAATTAATTATCTGACTGTAAACACCGACCAATCTTTATTATATACTAAGTCCAAAAGCGTACAAACTTCGTGACGTAACTCGTGACATTGATTATTCATATTTATGCCTGTTTAGTGAGTGTCCCACAAAACCCTAAACTTTAATATTCTAATTCTAATACAATACTTAACTAATTAAGTTAGGTCAAAACAAACTCAATATTTTAATAACCTTTAGCTTCGAGTACTTTGGAGAAATTAGCTACCCCATTAGATCCACTTAAAAATTAAAAAGAAATAGGAATTTAGTCAGCTCAAGTTCTACACTAAACTACATTTGACTTAATCGGTTAGTCCTAATAGAACAATATATCAACTGCTCATAAATCAAAAATAGAAAATAAAAATTTGGAAATTAAAATTAAAAGACAAACGAGCCCTGATTATTACTGCAATGTTTGATCCAATTAGGATCCGTTTTAGGAGATACCAAGTTTGAGTAGAACTAGTGGGCATGTAGGTTTATCATTTGGTCCGTTCAGATAAAACCAAACCAAACAATTTACCCAATTAACTGAATTGAAATAATTTGGTTAACTAAATAAAATCAAATTATAATTGATAACTAAACCAACTAAATCGAACTAATTCAGTTTAGTTTAGCCAAACTAACTAAAATAATAAATAATATTTTTTCATTAATAATATTTATTTTTTAGTATTTACTTTAATTATTCTCAAGTTTTATTTATGAAATAAAAAATTATTACCACACATTTAGGATGATTACAAACTTATTATGAAAAATTATATGAATAATGTTTTAATTTAGGATATTATATAATAGGTAAACAATATATAATATATTAAACTTTCATCTCAATAAATAAATTATTTTCAAAGAATTGAACTAAAACAATGATATTATAAATCTTTGATGTATATCTTGATGATTAAAAATACATAAACGCATATGCACAACATTAAGTTAAGTAACTGATGTAAAAGATTTTTTTATTTATTGGTTTATTTGGTCAGCTTCGATCGAAAACCGATTGAATTAAGTTTGCCTGATTGTTAGTTTCCAGTCAAAGTACAACCAAACCAAACTAACAAAAACCGAACAACCGAGTTTAATTCCGTTGGTTCAACCATGTTCACCCCTGACTACACATGGAAATTGGACTACCAAAGCCCACTTAGCTCACTTAACTTTGCCCCTTCCTTCTCTAGGTTCAGGCCTACGTGGCTATAGTTTGTTACTCAAATTAAAATTAATTAATTAATAATATAAATTTAAAATTTAATTTTTTTACAAAAATTAAGATTTTTTTATTTATTGTTAGAAAAAATATATAATATAATTTAAAAATCATAAAAATAATTTAAAAATCTAATTTATTTACCAAGATAATTAACGTCTCAAGAATAAAAGGTCAAAACCGTGAGGATTGCATATGAAGCAGATTAATAAGCGACTAATTGAGATATGTAATCTTCACGATATTTAGAATTCATTTTATACTAAAAATCACTTTCTCCGTTGATCAACAATCACGAATTAAAAACAGAAACAAAACAGAGAGAAAGTACAACATATAAATCATGTTCGAACTGAGTGAGAGCATTTTTTGATAGGCAGTGGGGAGAGTCGTAACATCTGTCGAATAGGAAGCAACATATTCATCAGTTACCATCAGATGACTTCTTGCTCTCTTCTTTGCTGCTACCAATTACTTGTTGTTTGGAATAGCTTTTCCTCTGATTGCAAGAGGATATATCTCCCACCCAAACAGAATCGCACACCACTCGCACCCACTAGAGCGCATTTCGATTAAGCCCCCTCTAACTATCTCCCCTAAAAAAACCAAACACATGAGCCGCAATGTACTCTAAGATAGATCCGTTCACACCTCACTACAGTGCAATAAAAAAGCAAGAACAGCTGATCTGAAGAACATCGCCGCCGCATTGACCCACCGCCGCCAGAGTAATTCATAGCTACGGTCAAGGAGCTGGCGGAAGCCAAATAAAACCCTCGCCACCCTTGCACGTAAAGGCAAGAATTTCACACAACTCTCATACACTAAATTGTAGAAGAGAAAGCTAACACGATCTTCTCTAATCTCATGTTTCTTGATTCGTTGCAAATTTTATTTGATTCCTTGATTCATTCGAAATTCAAATTAATGATCAAAACCTTACCCCAGTGGTGAAATGTGACATTGGTTTTGTCGTGATGTAGGCACTGAAATGGGAATGGCTTGTGCATGAAGTTGATGCTGTAAGAGATCATGGCACGCCATCTATGCTTAGTTGACAGTGTTCGGAATTGTTGGTTGAGGTAAGCATTTTGTCCGGAGCTTACGGATTTGTGAGGTCTACGACTAAGGTTTTGCCTTCGTTGAGGTGGGGTTAACACAAAGATGAAAGTGCGCACATGAAGACGCTGATTGAATGGGGGTTTGGTGTGGAAGAGATAACAAACACTTCCAAATGAGCTAGGGGAATTATCTTTACCCACACTGATCATAACAAGAGTCACCTAATTTATCTTCAACTACTAATTTTGTGACTCTAAATCCTGCACACCCAAGAAAGCAATGGAGATAAAAATCGATACTTGGTATCATTTGAAAAGAAAAAATTTTCTTTCCAAGAATGTCAACTAAAAATTACTAACCAGTTACTGCAATAAAATATCAACAGAAATTATCCTCGACCTTGCATGTGATAAAATTAAAATTAGTGGTCTTAACGTTTCAATTTCTTATTGTTTACCATTCTCGACAATAAAAACTATCGAGCTCATTCAATACAATTAAATTAAATTAATTGTCCAGCAAATTTTCACTCCAAATATGTTTGCTGTAACTTGTACTCAAGGCCCAAAATGTATTAAGCAAACTACGTCTATTTGACCGCAATAAATCATGTTAAATACGATTACTTGGATATCCAAATAACTACGTACAAGATTACTAAAAAACTCTTTCATAAACGAAGTGTATTGAGCAGTTAAGCTGCACATAGATGCCGAGGTATTTGACTAAAAACCGCTTTCTGCCTTCATCGACAATCAGAACATCAAATCACGAATAAAGAAAAATAAAACAGAGAGAATGCCTACCTGAAAAGCACATGTTGGCCATGAATCTCAATGTCAATATAGATTTCAGTCCTCAATTTTTTATAAACAGTAGTGAGAGCCATAATATCCGGCAACAATTGATGCTTTCCGGCCACAAAGAAGAGGAGCAGGAAGTAGTGAACAGATGTTAATGGTAAAATTTTGATCATGATAACGAAATTTGAGTGATGCAAATAAATCGAATAAGATATGCATCAAATCAAGAATACTCTTTCCGGCCACAAAGAAGAGGAGCAGGAAGTAGTGAACAGATGTTAATGGTAAAATTTTGATCATGATAACGAAATTTGAGTGATGCAAATAAATCGAATAAGATATGCATCAAATCAAGAATCCTTGCCTCTAAACGGGAAAGGAAAAATCGTTATTAGCTCTTTTTTTTTTTGACAAAACATAATGTGAGTGTCTAAAGCAAAATTCTAGCCTTCATTTTTTTTTTGTTTCGATAAAAATAGTGTATGAGAGTGTAGAACAAAAGTATTGCCCTTTAGGGAGGAGCAGGGAAGTTTTGTTCGACCTTTGCCGGCTCCTTGACCGCAGCTCTAGACTCTGGATTTGGTGATGTTCTAGACTCTGGATTTGGTGATGTTCGAGCTAAGTTTTTTAGATCTGCCATTCAGGTTAGGTTAGGCCATTCTTGGTTGCAGTGTGGTGAGGTATGGAGGGGCCGATCTTGGTCTACATTGCGGCTGTATTACGTCTTTCAGATTTTTTTTTGGAGGGGAGATGTCTTAGTGAGGGAACCAAAATGCAAATTCGATCATATATATGAAGGGAAACAGAAATTTGTTACTCAATCTAGTGAATGTATGTACATGTAATTTTTAAAGAGAAAGACGAGGTACATGACTGTATAATTTTTGTAGACACCATGGGACTTTATAATTTTTTATACATGAATCATGAATGATGAATCATGAATGATGAATGATGAATGATGAATCATGAATGATGAATCATGAATCATGAATCATGAATCATGAATCATGAATGATGGATCATGAATCATGAATCATGAATCATGAACCATGAATCATGAACGCGACGATACAAATTCTCTTCTTTGGAATTTAGTCCATTGTAAATTAGAAATGCGTATTGAGATCTCTATACATTGTATTGTATAACCATAATATTGGTAGCCCAAAGTAACTTTAAATTAACCAATGCTAAGATCTCTACATACATTGTATAGTTATACCCACATTAAATATTAATACCCAATAAATTTTAAACCTTATTAAACTATTTTTAGTTTTTGTCAATTTGGGTCATTGGGATGGGCCCAGTCAAGGAAGTCTGAGTCTTAGTCAAACTTGCTAATCTTTTCCCTTTCCAAACGGAACAATGGCCATAAATATTATAAAAACTCCAATATTAACAATTTTAACTTGTTTTGCGTCGGGATTAACCAAACAACTAAATTCTCATTTCACCGAATAAAGATGAGAGGTACCAATAAAAATAGACACACCACTTCAACCTGAAAAGAAATATCTTTCAACAAAAAGTAATTTTACGTAAAAAACCTCAAATTTAGGGGGAAAACTACTATGGTAAAATGACTAGATCAAATTATTATATTGGAACTTTGATACAGAAAAACATTTACAGGAGAACAAACTCCACAATACTAATTTATTATAATTTCTACAAAATTAGTATAAATCACAGAAGATAATAATGAAAGATTATTACAAATTAAGAACTTGACAAAGTTATCATTGACAATTGCAATTAAATCTTAATAAATCATTCACCTTTTTCAATCAACACAAATTTTCCCTTCTCTTCGTAGCCCTCTTTCTCTACCAAGGAATAAAAGTATCTGTCGTTGCTTTTTATCTCTCTTCTAACAAAATCTTTGATTTTGGCCAAAAAAGGTTGTAATTTTATGTATTTATGAAGGAGGGGCAATCCAACAAACCTCCCCTTCTCGACTCCATGAAATACCTCTAGCCAGCATGAGAAGCCCCATCCATGCCTGCTCTATTCCTACAGTAAATATATTTTTCCTTTGGCACAACTTTAGTCATTATATCTGAAACATTCCTTTTAGTATGAATTTTTGTTAGCTCAAGAGATTTACTTTTCAACACATCTTTTACTTAGTGATATCTCACATCAATATGTTTACACCTTAAATTCAAATTTGAATTCTTACTCAAGTGAATTGTACGTTGGCTATCACAGTGTATAATGCATCTCTCTTATTTAACATCAATTTCATTATTTAACATCAATTTCATTCAAAAATCTCTTTGTCCACAGCATCTCTTTGCAAGCTTCTGTAGAAGTAATAAATTTGGCTTTAGTTATAGATAATACAATACATTTTTACAACCTAGACAGCCAAGACACAACCCTATTAGCAAAATTAATAACAAACCCAAATGTTGACTTTCTTGTCTCAAAATCACCTACCATCTTTGCATCGGGGTAGCCAACTAACAAAGGTATATCACTTCTAAAACACAAACACGTTTTGAATGTACCTCTCAAGTACATCATTATCCATTCAACTGTTCCCCAATGATCTTTGCTTGGATTTGCTAAATGTCTTCTACCTATTCCAATTGCATATGCTATATACGGTCTTATACAAACCATAGCATACATCAAACTACCAACAGCAGAAGCATAAGTAACCTTTGTCATTTCCTTTATCTCTGTTTTACTTAAGTCACTTTTTTCAATTTGAAGTGACCCCCAAGTGGAACTCCAACCGGCTTTGTATCTTTTATATTGAATTTTCCAAGCACCTTTTTTATGTATTTTTCTTGTGACACCCAAAGTTTTATAGCTCCTTACCCACTTCGAATGGGCATTCCCAAGATTTGCTTTGTTGATCCCAAATCCTTCATTGCAAAAGATTTGTTCAAGTTCTTCTTTAAATTTGTAATCTTGGCTCTATCATGCCCTATAATCAATATGTCATCCAAATAAAGTAACAAAAAAATAAAGTTACCATCATCAAACCTCTTGATAAACATGCAGTGATCAGAAGTAGACTTTTTGTACCTATTCCTTTCCATAAAAGAATCAAACTTTCGTACCACTGTCTAGGAACTTGTTTTAAACCATACAAAGTCTTTTTCAGTCTACATATGATGTGTAAATTATAACGCAAGTGCACGTGTCGAATCAAATAATAAAAGTGATAAGAAAGTATTATTCCACAAGGAATTATTACTAGAAATTCTCAATTACTAAAAATAATTTAATTAACTATACTTAAATAGAAATGAATTCAAAGAGTGATTAAATTATGGAATAAGGCTAAACTATTCAAAAATACAATATTTAAATCACATATTAACTTCAAGATGACAAACCTAGGATTTTCAATTTCACGTAGTGCTCTATATAATTAAAGTTATAACTTCTACCTATGAATTGCACATTTGAATCATTAACCACAGGAAAACAACATTGATTAGCATTTTTTACACCAAAATCACAATAATTTCTCGCATTATTAATTATATCTAATAAACTTTTAAACTAATAAAATTGAAATAAAAATCACTCAAAACATGATAAAAAACTCAATGTAAAATGCAAAGAATAATAACTTTTTTACAGAGTTATCAGCATACCATATGTTCTTTTCCTTTGATTTTAAAACCCTTTAGTTGCTCTATGTAATGGTTGCTCAATATATGGTCTCCTCAAGATCACCATGTAGAAAGGTTGTATTCATATCTAACTGTTCAACTTCTAAATCCAAACTTACATTGAAAGCCATAATAATTCCAATAGAAGACATTTTAACAACAAGAGAAAAATTTCATTGAAATCAATACATTTCTTCTGTCTAAAGCCGTTTACCACCAACCTTGCCTTGTACGTTGCTTGTGTGTTGTTTTTTTCATGTTTGATCTTATAGACCCATTTATTCTTCAATATTCTCTTCATCTTAGGAAGATCCACCAACTCATAGGTGTGATTATTAAGCAAAGATTTCATGTCATCTTGCATTGCCTTCAACCACTTCTCCTTTTCTACATAAGCTTTGACCTCACTAAAATTTTTGGGTTCTCCACATTCAATAATTTTCACATATTCTGATAATGGATTTCTTGTTGATAGAATTGGTTCATGAGCTGATCTCCTCACATTAGTTGGCTCCCCTTGATCAAAATTTGTCTGTCCAACATCATTAACAAACTCATTAGAAATATCATGAGTAATCTCATCCTCACCCTCTTCATCACTAGGTGAGGGAATAATTGTGTCATCCTGAGCCTCCTTTTCACTTCTAGTTGAGGTTGAAGGTTCTTTTACCCTGTCAAAGCTTTCCTGAGATTTTGTTTGAGGAACTTCTTCTTTACCAAAGTCCTCGACTGCTTAATCCTCCCTGAAAACTACATCTTTGTTTCGAATAAGTTTTTTATTCTTAATATCCCAAAATTTGAATCCAAACTTATCATCACCATATCCGCAAAAAATACATTTCACGGCTCTAGAGTCAAGTTTATTCATTTGTTCCTTGGGTACATGTGCAAAGGCCTTACAACCAAAGACTTTCAAATGAGAGTAGCTGACTTTTTTATTATTCCAAACCCTTTCTAGTCTGTCATAGTCCAGGGCATGTGTGAGAGATCTATTGATCAAATAACAAGTTGTGCTCATGGCCTTACCCCACAAGTTTTTAGGCAACTTAGCTGAAGACAACATACTTCCAATCCTCTCACAGATGGTCCTATTCATTCTTTTGGCCGCTCTATTATATTGAGGAGTATAAAGAACTGTCTTCTCATACCTAACTCTATGCTTGCTACAATATTCATCAAACTCAATAGAACAATATTCACCACTATTATCACTTCTGACGCATAAGCCCACACCTTCTTAATAGTATCATCAATAAAAGCAACAAAATAAATAAAAATCACCAAGAGATTTTACCTCCATAGGCCCACACACATCAGTGTGTACCAACTCAAAAACTTCTAACTTCCTTGTACTTGTGTTTGCAAAGGATGTTCTATGTTGTTTCCCCACCAAACAATGGTCACAAGGGCTAATTGTGATGTCATTGACATTGGGAAGGAGATTCAACTTCTTCACTATCTCTAGTCCCTTCTCACTCATGTGTCCAAATCCATACTGCCACAAATCAGTAGTGGAATCAAGTAATGAGATATGAACCTCCTCGAACTAGACTTGTCTCAGTTTTATACAAACTACAACACTTTTCCCTTTAGCAACAATAAGAGAACCTTTCACAAGTTTCCACACACTTTGTACAAATTATGAACTAAATACTTCATCATCAAGCATTCAAGTTGACAATAAACTCATCCTCAAATCTGGAATATATCTAACATTTTTAAGTACCAATTTGTTACCTATATTGGTTACTATATGCACACCTCCAAGTCCCACAAATTTGAAAGTATCACTATTTCCCATCTTTACTATACGTAAATTCGAACGTTAGTAAGTAATAAAGAAATTTATGCTTTGAATTGCATGGAATGATGTTTTCGAGTCAACTACCCAACTAGGATCACAATCAGCCGTCAAACAATCGTTCCATAATCAGAAAGAATCACCAAGTTATCACATACAACATTAATATTATTTCTCTTTGATCCTTATTGTCCTTATTTTTTAAGTCTTTTTTGAGCTTTCAACAATCCTTTTTAATATGAGATGTCTTGTCACAATAATAACACTTCAAGTTCTTCCTAAATTTAGACCTTCCTTGACTCTTGTCCCTTCTGTTGTGTCTCTATTTCTTGATCTATCTCTTGCCTCTTCTAACACTAATGCATGAGACCTTGAAGTTGGTAGAGATTTTCTTCACCTCACTCAATTAACTGATTGTTATTATGTCCATTGCGAGTTTTTCATCTAGAGTAGCATTGCTCAAAGAGATCATCAATGTTTCCCAGTTCTCTGGCAATGTGTTGAGGAGTAGGATAGCTTATCATTCCTCATCTAAAGTCATCTTCATCCTGACAAATTGAGTAATAATACTCTTTATTTTATTGAGATGCTCACTTATGTTGCTTCTATCCTTATACATCAAATTCATTAATTTTTTTATCAAAATGGTCTTATTATTAGCAGTATTCCTCTCATAAACTTCTTAAAATTTATCACATATAACTTTTGAGGTTGTCAATTTAGAAATATAATGATACACAACTTCATCTACTCATTGTCTCAAACAGGCCATAACATTCCTATCCAACTTATTCTTGTCTTTATCAATCACCTTTGCTGGTTTCTGACTAATGATAGCTAATGATAGGTTCATACTAATCAATCATTTTCCCTTTCCAATAGTATCAATTATTGAGCCCCTTAAGAGATATTATCTTAGCATACTTCTCATTAGCTATCTTGTTAAAATATAAATTACAAACATACTAATTAAACTCTTAGAAATTTCATCGAACACCAAACGAGCAAAAAATATTAAAAATCAAAATTTTCAAACCAAACAACCAGACTCTAATACCACTTGTTGGGATTAATCAAACGATTAAATCCTCATTTCAATACATAAAGATGAGAAGTACTGATGAAAATAGATACAACACTTCAACCTAAAAAGAAATACCTTCCAACTAAAACAATTTTATGTGAAAAACTTCAAATTTAGGAAAAAACGACGAGCCAAATCACTAGAGCAAATTCACCGTATTAAAACTTTAATACCAAAAATATTTATAAAAGAATAAACTCCTCAATATTAATTTATTGTAATTTCTATAAATTGAAGCAGATAATAACGGAAGAATATTATATATTAAGAACTTGAGAAAACTATATTGACAATTGCAAATAAATCTTAATAAAATATTCTATCTTTCTTCGATCAACGCAAATTTTCCCATCTCTTCGTAGCCTTTTTCTCTACCAAAGAAAAAAACATTTGTACTATTTTTTATCTCTCTTTTAAAAAATCTTTGATTTTGTCCAAATAAAGTTATAAGTTTATATATTTATGAAAAACGGACAGCCCAACACTTCGCCAGAAAACGGTAATTGCCACGCAAGCTTTTTCGATGTGTTCTAGACTTGGACGAGAAGAGGCATGGCCATCAAGTTAACCATCTCCTCCCTGCCCGAACCGGACATCCCCATCGGCGACCGCCTCGCCATCGATGTCCTCCAAACCACCTCCGCCGTGACGCCTATTCCGGAAATTCTACGCGGGCCCGGCGTCAAATTTGTCGGCCAAGGCCTGGCTGATGCCGTCGAGATGCTCTCCGATTGTGGGTTGGAGTTTGCGCAGGCGCCGGTTGAGTTGGAGGCGTTGGTTGAGAGGCTTCTGAAGTGGCCGACGACGACGGGGAGAACATGGGCGCGGTGACGATGGCGAAGTGGGGATGGAGCGTGGAGCTGGGAAATCTGGCCCGCAACAATAAAATCTCTTTATGGGAGAAAATAGCTGAGCTGAGAATAGTATTAACTGCTTGCTGCTTAGATCTCTTCCAAGCAAGCACAGAAGTCAGGTTCAAATAGGCTTAATTTGTATTAAAATAAGCTTTCATTTTTATTATATGCATAGTTTATGTTTCTTCTTTCTTTGAACCACTGGA
>JAURVB010014555.1:0-145379 GCA_033002965.1 Piper betle | reverse complement strand
CTTCAACATGCCTCCATAAATAAGCAATTCCATAGTTTCCTGCTCCCTCAAATTTTTTTCACAGTAATGACAATATAACAGTTGTTCAATTTTTTCATATTTTTTATCAAAATATGCACATATATTGGATGCCATTTTTCCTTTTGATAATGAACCATCTATAAATTCTACTCCTTTAGCAATCAACTTTCTTTTATCTTTTCAACCTCCACTTTACTCATTTACATTTAGTAAAAAATTTATATGATCCATCTCTCAAAGAATATATCAATTTGTATTTAATACTTATTCCCTTCAAGATGCAAGTTTCCTTCACCAAATAATTACACAAATTTTTATAATTCAAACACTACTTAGTTTCGTCGTTATAATTTTGTTTTGCATTATATTTAATTATAAATAATGACTAACTTAATAATTATTAACTTTATAAGTATTTTTAAAATATAAAATAATCCAACACGGCGGTAAAGAGCGGCAGTCCGGCGGAGGCAGGCAGTGGCACAGGCAGGTAGCGGAGGCAAGGCAGCGGAGGCTGGTGGTGGCGGAGTAGAGGCAGTGGCGGAGGTCGGGGTAGGGCGGCGACGGGAGGAAAGGAGGGTAGGGGGAGGGGCGGCGGAGGGCGAGAGGGAAGCGCGGGAGAAGGCGAGGAGGAGGGCAGGGGAGGGCAGCGGAGGTTGGGGGAGGGCGGGGGAGGGTGGCGAAGAGGCTGCCGGGAGGGTGGCGGGGCGGCGACGGCGGCGGAGGATTATATTGGTGAGTAGGGTTAGGGTTAATAATTAAGGTATAATTTTGGACCGTCCACGGACATTGTCCGAGCCAAACGGACAAGTTTTGTCCGAAAAAATTTCGGACAGACGCGGACAATAATTTGTCCGACGTTTGTCGGCCGATGCCCCACCTAAGTGCACCAGGAAGAAATGCCGGTCGGGGTGGTGAACTCGACCAGCAGTGGTCTTGGTGGCAGATAACGGCGGTGACCCTTGGTCGGTGGCCATGTTCAAGGCAGCCACTTTGGCGTCCAATTTCTGGCTAACAGCAAGCCGGTCAGGGCAGAACTGATCGAGGGTGGTAATCAGCATGGTCAGATATCGATATATAGTGGTTACGAGGCCGGCGGAAGCCTACGGGCGGCGTATGAACGACCAGAAAAAGTAACCACCCGGTCAGTGGTAGAAGAATCAGTGAAAACATCCTGGTGTTGGAGGGTAAAATGGTAATTTATAATTTTGAGCTGCCCTCCTATGTATGACACGTGTCAATCTAGTATGTATGTCATCACACATAGTCTCTCCACTAAAAGGTATATATATTATATGCCATGAGAACGGGAATGGCAGAGATGAATCAAAGTCACAACTGTGACAAGGTCATACATGCACTCCATTTTCTAGAAACTTATAATGAACAGTAAATAATCACATAACTCAACACAATCATGTTGATTAATATACACATCATATAATACTCTGAAAATATCTAGAAAAATCACAGACATTCGTCTATGATAGCAGACACGTCGATCAGCTCAACACGACAAACTGTCCAGTAACTAATACAACATAAATATTAATCGAATAATCAGATACTGTTAACATTCAATTAATAAATTAACCTAGCTCAGATCATACCAAACTGAACGGAACTCGTTCGAGTTAACAGGGTAAAATCCTTAGCGTAGCTGGGATTTTACATCTCTCCCACCAACATCCTCCCTACCCACCATCGAACCCCATTCCTCCATTGCCCAACGGTCCGACCCAAACTGCCACATCCCCTTCAACCTCCTCACCCTCTCACTCCCCCTCGCCCCCTCCTCCAGACCATTGAAGATTGCTTTAGATTCTTTAGGTGGTTCTAGGGTTGAAAATGGTCAACCGGTTTATCATTTTACTCACCATTCTAAATTAAATTGAAATAAAATGACTAAGTATTTTTTACCATTTAGAAAAATGATTAAATTTTTTGTAAATTTTACCCCTGCCTCTATCGTTACTGTTTTATTGATTTTCCACTTTATTAAAAGTAGTTATTTATTTTTAGCAGTAAAAATTTAGTGTTATTGAACAATATAAATAAAAAAATATTAAGATTAATATGTTTAATTAATATTTTATAATATTATACTTTAAAGGTTTGTTTAATGTAAATATATGGTACAAATGATACTAAATTTGTGATCTTGATATGAGTTTTATATTGCCAAAAGGGTATTTGGGTTTAAATCAAAATTTAACAATTGATAATCGTTTACCGACAATCAAAATGGTAAAAAATCAGTAGTGGCAAATAGTCATGAAAGCGATAAATGTTGCAGTAATAGAAAATTATCAGAAAGTGGTAAAGGGTAATGGTAAATACCTTCGACCGAATTGTAACTGCACCACTACAGATCCTCAGGTGGTTCCAAAACAAAAAAGAAAAAAGATTCTTTACGTGGTTCCAAAACAAAACAGTAGCAACGGTCGGACGGCGCAATCACCTCTGTAAAACCCGAGATTTTTGCCTAATGTTCTTAGTATCTGTTGGGTCTTGACCCTCATCGAGTCATTTTGCCAAACCCTTTTCACCTCATGTGTATGTATGGTATGTTATGTGCGAGCTACGACTTTAGTGTCGCCCAATGTTCGGCACTGCCCGATTGGATGCTACGCCCTCACTCTTCTTTTTAGTTTTTTGAATCGAGTCTAGTTAGGTTTAGGATCATGTCCCTTGCAAGTCTAAATTGTTTTGCTTGTGTGGAACCCGTTTAGTCTATGCTAGCCCCTCAAGACCTGCAGAGCAGTTTCGAGGTCATCATCGATTGCTCGTAGGTGAAAAACTTAGGTGAGCGCAAACTATACCTAGTGCAAGGCGCCCTGCCAGCACCCTTCCTCTGGTGCCTTAGGATTTTTCCCGGCTCAGTTTGGATGCAAAGGTGACCTTCCAGCCCTTGCAACCAAATTATGGTTTTCCACACTTTTCCTGCCAGCACAAAGGCACCCTGAGAGTACCCTTGTGCCCAATCGCGTTACCTGACTTTGTGTGCGGTTGGATTCAGCAAGCACACATGACTCTAGATTGGGCTTTCCTTGGTCTGGCTTGGTAGAGGCCAGCGCAAAGGTGTTGGGATGGGACCCTTGCACTAGAGGCAAGTTTTTGCCTATAAATACACCCTATTTCCGATGTTTTTCACTTCTTTCCTCCCTAGCTTCCCCTTGCTCCGGCCCTAGCCCTTCCTCTCCTCTTCCCCACTTCTTCTACATGTTCCTTGGACCTCTCAAAGCCAAGCTAAAGCCCTAAGGATAGTAGGTCTTGGGGTAGAAAGCCCCAAAAGACCTCCCCTTAGCCCCTCTTGAAGTAAATGGTCTCACCTTTCCTCGCCTTTTGCTTGTTTTGTGACCGATGCATGCTTGTATGTTATTTTTTACATTTTTTATTAAATTTTTATCATGTAGATCTGCTAGTTAGGAGTAGTTATAAATTGGTTTTATGATTTTTTCATATGTATAAAAATAGTCATGCCTTTTTCATTCAGATATGTATGCTAGTAAGCACTGTTTCGGTAGATCCATTATATCTCATGATGTATGGATCCATCTTTGCATGATTTTTTGCTTTTTTGTGTTCATAAGAGGTAGAATGTTCCATCTGATTTGTGTTCCGTGAAGAATGTTTCATCTGATTTGGCCTATAGAAGCATGTATGAGCGCAAAGTGGTGGCTTTACCATTTCCGGTAACCTATCCGTCATTTTCCCAAATTTTTACACCATATTTTAAGTCATATTCGGATTGCAATGTTTGGCATGTTTGTAGGTTAGAATATCAGATATTCTGTGCTAAAATACCATGCTAAATGAGCATCATATTTGGATGCAATGTTTTGCATGTTTGCATGTTTGTTGTATGATTGTTATGCTATGTCATGCTCTGAGATTGTGCTCCTTATTGAGTTTGCTTAAAAAATCTATAAAAATCACTTAAGGACCTAATAAGCGGCTACTAAAAACTCATTTGTTTTGGGAAAGGTTAAAAATCATTTAGTGTAGTTAATTAATTTAAATTATGGAAGTGTATAGGAATGAAAGGTGAAACCCTAATTCCCTAGCTCCAGTTGTAAAATACAAAAGACGTGTTTTTTGGTGATGAAATCCTAAGACTTTTCATCCAGACCTTATGTTGTGGCCCTACAACATCATGCTACAATGTGAGACCCAATGGTTGGGTAGATTTTCTAGTAGAAATTCTCCAAGCTATATAGGTCTAGCTAGCTCTATAAATGTCCTAGCCAATGCCTCTTATTCCCAAATCAACTCAGGCCCAAGTTTAAAGTTTGGGTCTGAAATTTAATAGGATCAAACCTCATTGTTGGTTAACTTAGCCATTTATCCAGCCATTTAAGTCTCCAAGCCCATTTGGAGTCTCTAAGCTCATGAACAAACCTTAGAAAAATTGGTGTACTACCCAGAAATACTATTCCCAACACCTTAGCCCAACCTTAGTCGGCTCAGTTTGCCATATTGGTCTATGGTCTAGCACTTAGTAAATTTTGTAACTAACCCATCAAAATCGAGCATTTTGAATTTCAGCAAATTCGGATATCGTTTGGCCAGTTAAAAAAATCATCTGGTTAAGTCCGTTTGATTAATTACTAAGTATGGGATTTTCCACTAAGTGTATATGCAATCCTAAACACTAATTAAGTTTACCTAATGATGATCAATAAGTAATTTATTAAGCTAAGTAAGCTAATGAAGCCTATGAATGTGTTTGTGCACATGCTGAGGTTTCGCCTTGTTTTGCATGTCATCTTGGTCAGTGTGTGATTAGGGTTTTCTTTCACATGTTAGAATACATGGAGTAAAGTCACCAAGTTAGGATGAGAAGTTCGATTTGTCCAAATCTATAGAATCCTCTGGTTCATTATCTTTTGATTGACCCCTTAGTGAGGTTTTAATCAAGTTTTAGATAATAGAACATCGTTAGTGGCCTTTTATCAGATCCCACTGACGTTGGGCCATTTAGCTGAGTTTTTAGCAATTTAATAAAACTTCAAGGATGACATCCCTTGATGGTTTGCAAAATTAAGACTAAGAAAGCTTATGATATAAATCTCTACCCAAGCCTATTATATAAATATTCAAGGTTTAGTGGTTTTTATGAAACAAAAGAGTGAGAGGTAATGAATTGTGTAAGTACTCCTTTACACCATAAAGTAGTGCAATATAAATTGATAATGCCAATGCAGTGCGTTTTCTAAAATTACGGCATTAACCTAGTTTTGAGCTAGCTAAGTACCGTGATAGGCAATATATAGAAGATGTGATGACATAGGTATGCTTATTCATCGTATTTTTATTGTTGAATTGTTTGACATAAAATTTTGATTATGATACACGGCCTTGTAGGCCCATACTTATAGCCTTATGTTGTATTTTGAAAGTTTCTACCTTCATCGTGGGTATTAAGATACCCATCTTCCAATAATGTTTATTGGTATTTATTTTCAAACCAGCAATCAACTTGTATGCTTATTGATGTTTTTCTTTTATATATGTAGGTAAACTTCATTTAGTGTTAGGCGACAATGGTGGATGGATCGAGCTGTTGGTGGGGGGGAGGGGGGTGGGTGGTTGGGGATGGGGGAGGGGGACCGTTGTGTTAATTTTACTTATGAGTTGTTGTGGTATGTAATTTGAGCAGTGAAATTAAATTGTAATATGATCTCCTCAACGAACTTAAGACTATGTGTAATAAGATCAATTGTTGGTTAAGACTCTACTTGGCATGATGTGTGTTGAGTATTATTCTATTATATTTAACTTTCTGTGTAGGATAGATAACTCTAGGTTATTAACTAACAACCTCCTGCAAGGTTTGTGTAGGATAGATAACTCTAGGTTATTAACTAACAACCTCCTGCAAGGTTTGCTTAAACCCTAAAGTCCTAGAACTGATGTGTGAAGCACTTAAGATACATTAAACATATTTGGTGTAGCTATGTGTGTATTGAAGTAACATAGATGAAGGAGCTTACGGTTCATACCTCGTGAAGATCCACATGAAAGCAGAGTGATAGGGTATGATGCCCTATCACTTGAAGAATGTCTTTGTGTTTTAATTCAGGTTGCGGAACAGGTAACCATGACCCTTGGTGCATACACATCATGCAATGTTGTGGTGATTATGGTGTAACTTCCCGTTGAGTGTATTCGAGGATGGCTATGAGTTTAGGCTCTATTGAACATAGTAACGGCATGTTACCATTGAGTATCTCCAGTTCATGTCTATGTGTATTTCTGTGCTTATGATTAGGCTATATTGGTCATACTGTTGGTGTGATGATGTGGGTGTTGAGAAGTTTTTAATTTCATAATTAAGTTTCCAGTGGATGATAAGTCATCCATTTGCCAGTTTGGAAAATTATTTTCCGTATTTATTTCCGCACTAGCAATCTTTGACTACTGATTATGTTTTCTATATAATGTGGTATTGCAAGTTTGGTCAGATAGACGCAAGGATCTAGAATGACTCATCGGAATGCTGACTTGTCTTCTGATGTGTATTGTGCTTTGCTAAAGTGGGGCCAATGAGCCATTGATGTAAATACTATGTGAGGCTAGTGAGCCAATATAAATATTCATGTGAGGCCAATATGCCGTATAAGGAAGATAATATTCTCGATTAGTGAGCCACTTTCAATCATGAATAAGAGCCTACGAGCCTTTGAAATGCGAAGTTGCTCCATTTTAGAATGTGTGAAAACTATTATTACTAACTTGTGTTGCTCCATTATAGAATGTGTGAAAACTATTATTACTAACTTGTGTTTAAACTGTTTCCTAATGGTATACTCTGGGACACACAAGTCCAACGTATTTTGTGTAGGAATTCTCTAAGTTCGGAGTCCTAGAACTAAAAGATAAAATTAACTTAGGTACACTAAAACATGTTACCTATGTAGGCACCCAGAATGAAGAAGAAGCATGGGTTGGAGGAGCTTTTGGACTTTGTTTTGCAGGTTAAAGGGCCTTGTGAAGACTAGGCACATTAACAGCATAAAGAATGTAAATTTTTGTTGTAGATAATTTGTGACATGATGTGATCGAGGTGGAACACTTCAGTGATTTTCCTGTGTGAAATGTGTTAAATGTAAATGTCTATGTGTAGATCTCATAAATTATGAGATTATACAGGTTAGTGAAAATTTTCCCATGTCCTAGTTATAAGGGAGACTGCCTAATTTTTCTCAAAATTTGATGTCTTATTTGTAATTTGGATTTATTTAGGATGTACTATTTGCATGAGCCCAACCCTAAGAGTCTGCATGTTTTTTGTGTAATCATGTGAGTCGACATTCCATTTTAAATGATCAAAAGCATCGGTCCAGGATTTAATACTTTGATTAGGTTCACGTTACGAGCAGAATTGGGGTGTTAAATTACAATGAAGAAGAAAACCTTCTTCTCCTTCTCCCTTTAAACATCAAGCGAACCCAAAACGTTATCTTCATCATCTAACAAACTCCAATGACAAACTCCAATCATCAAACAAAATCAACAATCTCCAACTATGATACACATTTAATTATAAACAACCACAATCTCCAAATAAATAATAAACTCTAATTGAGAGGACTCATGCCCTCCAACTAGAGAACAAACTCTAATTGGGAAAAGTCATACCTTCCAACTAGAGAACAAACTCTAATTTAATAGACCTATACCTTGTGAGGAGAGCCTCACTGTAAAACCTTACAGTGAAGTACACAATAACACATTCTATTTAATGGTCTTGTAACACCCCAAATCCGGTTCACACTCGTGAACCAAACCGGCATGTTACAGGCCCCGGTTAGGTCGGCTAACCCGAACCTAACTCGTGCGGATCCAATCTCGGCGTCTTAAGATGAAGATCCAACTTGCTATATGTATGTATGAATGCATAAAACCCTAACAGGATACTACATGGATGACATGCAACCAATTTTCACACCAACACAATTACAATCAAAATTAGTAAAAATTCTAAAACGAAAGGGACAGAATTTCCCCTAAAAATGCAATTAGGGGCCACCCTGTCAAAATCATATATTCAAACATATATACGCATAGCAACACTAGCATTCACACAGACTTCTAATCTACTATATTCATCATTCTCTGAACTTTGGGTCCTAACCCATCACACTTTTGCTGCGCTACTCTGATCATTTCATTTCATGTCATTGTCATGCCTCAAATATTTAATCATAACATGTTTATAAAATAACATCATAAACAAAACATTAAACATTCAATCACCCAATGTGTGTGTGCAGAAGACCTTATTGCTCCTCCGTCCTGGCCGGCACATCCATCTCGTGCTTATCACCTACATATATATAGGAAAAACGTCAGTAACAAGCGTTACTGGTCCGAAAAGAAAATAACTATAACAAACTGGCTATGAGAGCAAACTCTCATATGAAAGAAAACAACATATACTCCACGTGAACACTCTGAAGGGCACTACTGAGGAGCCACTGGGCTGCAGACCCGGTAGCATCCCGAACTTACTGATCTGCTGCTGGTACTGTGCCGCTCTCGGCACTTCTTTTTCAGTACTTCTCGTGAAACTTTATCCTAAGCCCTCTCCTTACCTCCATATTTCTCCTGGCCTTGAGCATGAAGGCCGAGTACTCTCAGGCAGTCGCCTTTAGTACCCTTTGAACCACAAGTCCGGACATGCGCTGTACTAAACAGTACCCGTAAACCTCCACGTTCTCCGGGTGTGAGGAACTCAAACGCGGAGTTGTCAGGATCCCTCGGGAATGGAACAGTCCGCTGGCACTAATCCAGAGCCCGCTTTGACTGTCACGGCATCCTCTGCATGGTACGTGCAGTCGATTTCTCCATCTCTCGTCTCACTGAAAACGCGAAAACTATATATATATAGGGCTTGGGTAGGGAGTTATATAATAGGCCCGAAGGCAACTTTTGGTGGATCTTGTTTTCGAAATCAACCTCGAGGGATCTCATCCTCGAGGGGTTATTAATCCGGAAAATGTTCGGTTAAATGGCCCGAGTTAAGTGGGATCCGATAAAACGCCACTTAACCCGTCCTGCAGACAATAAATCAAACATACAATAGAAAAGATCATAAAAATCAGAGAGAAGTCCTAACGGACCTGATAGAAGCTCCAAGCGTGTCATCGCGCCTAGGCGGCGAGCTCCTACTCCGTACCTACACATCAAAACTAAATACTAACGCCCGCTAACTAAATGATGCATCAAACTCAATAACATCACAATCACAATGCAAGCATCCATCAACATAACAATCAAAAAATCATAAAAATTAATTAATCCTAGCTCATCCTATTCATACTAATTTTATTACGTGTCTGTAACTTATGTCGTGGTCACTTATCATGCTCTGACCTGATCTACTTCATTAGATCACTTACATTCAAGCACTATTCATCAAGTCATGTCTCTTATCACTTCATTCGTAATTAAGCATTAATCACATCAATAATTAGTCCTAGCATGCCGTGCTAACAATAATCAATTTTAAATAAATCAATCGGAGGTAATTATACCTCACGTTGTCGACAATCAGCGATGGTTAAGGTTCCGTCGCGTGTCTCGGAACTCAAATTTGGTGCTCGTCGACGTCCGAAGCTCGATCGGGCTCAACTGGGTGAGCCCCACGGAAGATCCGGTGAATTCCAGTGAATTCCAGAAATTCCGATTTTCTGGCAGTTTTTCGGTGGCTTCCTGTGGTTTTCCGACGACAATCGCCGGCGGCGTCTACTGGCCGGAAAGTGGTTGTGTTGGGTACCCTTGGAATCGGCTCAGCGAGCCCGACTCATCTATGAGGTCGACGCGGCCAATGGAGGCGGTGGCTCGCCGGAAAAAGGCTAAGATGGAGCGGCGCTAGATCCGGCTGGCCAGGCCAGCGATGGCCTCTGCTCCGGTCGGGAAAGGCGGCTAAGGGGTCGAGGGTGCCGAGGCGACTGCTGGATTGCAGCGGTGACGGTGCCCGGTGGCGCGATTGGCGACGGAAGCACGACGCAAAGGCACGGCTCTCGCGTCGGCGGCGGCCAGCTCGTGGCCGGGCCTGGTCGGGGCTGCAAGGCGACGCCATGGCCGAGCTGGGCGGCGTCGATCGGCGGCCAGGCGGCGTCGGCCGTGGTGGCGGTGGCGCGCGAACAGAGGGTGGCGCGGCGCGAGGGTTTGGGGAAGAAAAGAAGGGTGCGGGGGTGTGTGGTGGCAAAGTCGTAAATATTACTTGACTCGTCTCCGACTAGAGTTAAAAATAATATTTAAGTCGTAAAAAAATTCCAAAAAATTATGGGAAAAATCCCGTAAAATTAAACAACACCAAAAAAATCATAATGATATAAAACCCTGACTCGAATCGTGGGTTTTACAGGTCTACATTTATATACAAATATATATTTATAGATAATGAATACAAAATATTATACATGAGATACAGCCAAGGATACGAAGAGCCAACACCTCCTCCCTAGAACTTTCACCACTGAATTTCTTCTTCGTCTTCTACAATTTTTTTCAAATTCTTTGTACCTCTTGGAGTAACTCCATGTCTTTATGGTTTTTCATGTAATTGTATGCTTTCATGGTGAGGGACTCCCAACAATTCTCCCCTCTCGAATCATAAGGAACATCAAGGTTGGTTTAGCATCCTTCACATGGAGAGGAGATACAAACCTTGCAAATCTCTCATTTCAGGCCACGAGGAAATTCTTTGGAAAAATTGTCCACGTTATACCGCTTGTCGAACACTCGTCAAACTTAATGCGTTATTGTTGACTCCCTACAAACCACAATCACATAAGGAGAAAAATATCTCAACAATAGGGTGTTTACTTCTTTTCTTGAATTGAGAAAGCTTATAGGGTGTTCGGTTTCATTGCTTCAAGCATATTTGTCAGACAAAATATAATTGTAATGATAGTGCGGTTAAAAATATAATTGTAATGATAGCAATTAAAAACGTGTTTTGACATAATGTTGACAAATTATAAAATGAGACACTTGTCAAATTAAAACATTCACAAAAGTCTCTATTGCAACCAAATCAACTATTAAGAGAAGACCTGATATTAAACTTTAATTGTGAAACCAAGAAAGGATTATATGATGGCATCAAGCTAAACTGATTCAAGCAAAGAAACACATATATGTGAGTTTCAAGACAGATAAATTTGACCAAATGGCACTGCCAGTGCCTCCATTGATGCTTGTTCTGCATCATCCACCTCCTTGCCTTTGGCGTCGGTCTTTTTGGCCTTCCCTTTCTTCAACCTCAACCTTACTCTCTTGGCCTCGATACTCAATGGCCAGGCTTGGTCTCCGCTGCTGTCCAGTGGTGAGCAGGAACCGGCAGCTGGTGCAGGTCGGGTCGGAGCAGCTTGGAGTGGTCAATGGCCCCCTTCACCTTGAATAGATACATGTATTTCAATGCGGCTTAAATATACATTTTTCACTTCTGCGTTATCCCACAAAACCAACACAATTAAGTTTGATCTTCCTTGTTGATTACCACATTTGAGACACTCAACATCTTAGCTATTTAGACACAAGTGCTCGTTAGAATAGTGTCACATCTCTTATATAAGATAGGTGGTGTCTTGTATTCTAAAGTGGTTAGTCATTTTAAATAGTAATTCATAAACCCACTTTAACATAGTATCATAGCTAATCTAGGGCATCTTCTCTCAACACATTTATCACGTCCGTAAAAAGACCCAAAAGAGGAGCAGACGAAATATCACAACGACGTTTGTAAATGACCAAAAAGGCAAGCCTAAAAGAGGCTCAAACGTAAGTCTACATGCAAAATTCAATGAACTTACACGTGCAAAGGAGTGTTAGAATAATCTTTCATTTCTGCCTAAGATAGTCATTTTGGATTAAAGCCCGTACCCACCCTATTCTGATTCTAAATTTCAATGAGCAGGAAAATTTTACATGTAAATATCTATTAATATCCAAGTAGACTATATCCGACAAAGTTTTTAATACTATATATTTATGCCACTGTAGGAATATATTTGGTTTTATTGGACTGAACTACATTTTAAAATTATAAACAAAGTGTTTAATTAGATATTAAAAATATTTTTGTATTCAATATTTTACGTAAACATCAAACCTAAACAGTCTTCAACCAAGAGGTTACCTTTGAGATCAAGAACGACGGGAAGAAGTTTGTTTGCGCCGGAGTGCAACATCGTCTTGAACTACACCTCTTCTCCGGTGACTGCTGCGGACACCACCACAACCCTCACCTCAAGCCCCGTAACCGCCTCCATCCACGACCGAGGCCTCTCCGGATCCATACTCTCCACTGCCACTCATCCGTCTTTGCCCCTCCACTGCTTCACTTTATTCACCCCTACAAAATTCAAGAAAAATCAAAGAAGCAACAGATAACAGACACCATGAACAAGAAGAATTGATAATCGAAATTTCCACCACAAGAAAAGAACGGTAAAAATTTTAAGTAAGAATCAATCAAGAGTTCTCTCTCTCTCTTTGGTTTCGCATTGCATTCGTACCATGAACAAGAACATATTCATGATAAAAAGACAAAAAAATCGTGCTCAAGGACCAATCCGAAGATTTTTTTCCCGGGGATCGCATTGCATGAATAAGAACATGACAATCGTTAAACCAAAAATTCGAGCACGAGAACAACAATAAAATCGGCATTTGTTGTTCATGCAAACTAAGAGAACGTAAAAAACACAAAGGTTCGCATATACATGCCATCGGAGTTTTTGGTAAAGGCAACGACCTTGCAGACTACGGACTCCGACGGGAAGTTAGCCTGGAGCACTACCTGAATGAGAACTCCGGCGACGTCGTCGGTGGTGGAGGAGGAGCAGCTAGACTTGCTGAGGACGGAGCCTTTCAGGTCGAAGAGGCAACCGCAGCCTTCGCCTCTGACGGATTCTGTCGACGTCGACGTCGACATCTTCCTCGCAGCCGGCATGCGCACCTCTTTCCTTCTCGCCGGCGACTGAGAAGAGAGTGTGTGGGTGTGTGTTTATAGGGCGATGGAGATTCTTGGTTTTAAAGATTCTACCGCCGTTAGGAATTCTTGACAGATAACCTGCCCCTTATCGCCACTTAATTAATACAAAAATTCAAACTCAAATCTACTCAGGCATCGATCAATTACATAAACTCCTTTGTCTTTCTTCCTCTATGTTGAATGTTTCTTGTGATCGATTCTAGCCGCACAATAGCCACGTAAAACACTTATATTTGTTTAATTCAAAATTTTTATTATTTTTTATTAGTATTTATAAAATTTTATAGTACAATTCTACCTAAATTAAAAAATAAAAAATTGGCAAATTCTACTTTTTATTAATAATCAAGTTATTTACATTAACGTTTTGTACTTAATATTACATACATAATTTAAGATTTGTACATAATCTAAAATACTTACTTAATTATTTATTGTTGTTAATTGTGAGGAAAAATTATAGTATAATTCTATCTGATTAAAATTCTAAAAGGGGTAACTCCCATTTAAATATTAAAATTTTATTTAAAGTAAATTGTTTCACTTATTAATATCCACCCTCCTGAATATTAAGATTTTTTTATTTTTAACATAAAATTTATATTATTTTTAAATTTGTTATATACTCATTGTATTTTAAAAACATATATTTTTTGTTAATGTTAGATAGATATTCACTTTTTTTATTAAAAAAATAGTAATCAGTAATATTTTTTTAAAAAAAATTTAATTTTACGTAATTAATATGTTTGTGTAAAATTGTGACGCGTGTTTGGCCTTTTGCACAAACTCAAACAAAATTGGAGCTCGCTCGTTAAGGGCTTATGCAATGCAAATATCAAATTTAGGAGTTACACCGAGGCGTACTTATTACTAAACATGTCGCAATTAAATTAACTATTAAGTATAAAATTTACAAAAAGTGATAAAAGTTCAACTTTTCATTAATTAATATTTTGAGGTCCAAAAACTCTAAGAAACTTTTAATTAAAAAATCTTTCATTTACTCTATTATAAAATGGGGCTTTAGACTTCAAAGTTGACACTTGACTTTATTGCAATTTGACAAGTGTAATTATTTAAAGGAGCCGTACTTATTACATATGATATAAAGTAAGCTCAAAAAAAATATTTGATCAAATCAAGCCAATTGAGTCACTTAAATTGACTAGCCAACTCAATGGCCTTAAACCGGTGATTCAACTCAACAAGGCCAAGTGAACATGCCATTCAACGGAAAGAGTTTGCGATTCAACCAAGCCATGCCAATCGACAAATGGCTAAACCAAACCAAGCGAGTGTGCGACTCAATTACGCTAGGCTAGCAAGATGGGTGAACCAAGTCAGGCAAGTCTACGACTCAACCACTTAGTAGCCACATGTAAGAATCGGGATGCTCCACGATTTTTTGAAAATTTCACAGCTTTTGATCATATTATTACTCCATAGAGATTTTCTTTGGTTTTCTCGATTGTCTATTTGTCTAGTTGGTGAGTGCTTGGTTGCTTGTGTCCACTTGCCTTGTAATTTTTTTAAATAGAGCTATCGGAAAAATTGGTAGGAAGCATAATTGTGTGTGAAGGTTAATAGTCCGAGTTTGTCCCTTCTACCCCTGCCTGGTTATAAAAGCAAACAATTCTATGCATGCATTATAGTTTATCCACTTCCGTTCATTTTTTTCTTTCTTTTTCGATAGTACCACAAAATCCTAAAACAACTGGAAACGTAAGCCGACACATATATAAAGCACATTATTTTGCATTTAACTTATGGAAAACAATATTATCCTACCCATGTAAAACGAGTTTATATATTGACTACAACAAAAACAATAAAAGGCGGCCATATTCTTCTAAGCAAAAAATAACCGAACTTTTGCTCCTACACAACAAATAGGGCTTTAGATCAGCTAGTATGGCAATGCCGACACATATAAATCTAACCATCCATCTATATCATATAGTTGTATTTGTTTATTTAAACAAAATTACCCGCATCGTCTAAACCTCCTTATAATTCAAGGGATCACATTAAATATAATTGATATAAGAGTATCAACTGTTGTTGCTGATATTTTTTTCTTTATATACGATATATTTGTACTCTTGCTTGTCGGAGGAAAAGTACATGCTTTACTCTATAGTCAGTCGTTTGAACTAGATGATGCATTTTACACGATTATATGCTATGATTGGCGGCCAAAAAGTACTTCAACTTGCTATAGTAAATTTACAAGGCACTGTTCTCATTCACATAATTTAAAACATTTATATTAACCGTCTCACTCACATAATTTTAAACATTTATAATATTCACGAAACCAAACTAGCTTATTAAACAAAACGTTTTTTTGCTTTGGTTTGGTTAGACACGTGTCCATTATTTGTAGTTTTTCACTTAATATCTAATAACTATTCAATTTGTATTGATGGCTTTTCATTAAATTCCATAATTCAATACTTTCTTTTTTCAATTGAAAAAACGTATAGGGTTTTTGGTCGCCTTGTTCAGAATATATTTGTGAGAAAATAAACTAATTGTAAAGATAGCAGTTAAAAAATGTGTTTAAGCGTAATATTGACAAAATATAAAGCCATAAAAACATTGTTCAAAAACCTTGCAATTGACAAAGCTTATGGGCTTGATTTGGCCAGAAACTAATTTAATCAACACAAAGTTACAGAGAATTTTTAGACCATGCAAAGAGGCGATGTACATAATGCTTCCACATATTTGTCACTCTACATTTCACATTGCATTAATGAATAAATATAATTTGTCACCAATAATATTCATTGACAAAAATTACATATTGATTTCTAAAAAGTAGACATTCAACCTCCAACTCTTAATGCCTAAAACTCACAGATTAAGAAAACCTTGATACACATCAAGAAAGGTAGACACAAAAGATTTAATAAAAAGATTGCTTGTGATAGATTATCTCATCATAATTTTCTTTAAATGTAAATGGCATTATTTGATGACAAACAAAAGGCCAAAAAAGTATTAATTTGAATTTTCTTTACCATCCTTTTTACTGATTTGATATTCAAGCTGCAGTTGTATACAAAATATTGTAAATCCTGTTTTATAAGTTACCAAAAGTTAGGGTCGCTCCAGGGAGTTTTTCTTCTCAACTTAAGGTTCACTGCTCCAATTGGGGATGTTAGCTGTGGCCTCATTGACCTTCTTCACCAACGTCACCTGATAAAATAGATCAGCATAGATGGTCATCTTATAAATTAACCAATCTTAAACATTGACCCAAGATATATTCAGAAAGATGCAGCATTGTAAGACAGTTGCTACAAGCATATAATACATGAAAAAGAAAACAGAGACAATTTCATCGACAGAACATCAGTGATTGCCATTGCTTAGAAATTTCCCACACCCAACACCGCACATAGACTTTTGGTTATGCTTGCAACCAGATAAAGATGAAATTAGAAAGAAAGGAACCATGCATCGTATGTCATAAACCAATTCTCTCAAAAGTATGATACATATACATACCACACTTTCTGGAACTCCAGGTGGAGGTAGGGAGAGGTTCTTTGGAGGAGGGCCTCGAAGATATGATCTCTTATCAAATCGCCACTCCCCAATTTTTCCATAAGTTAGCTCCCCCTAAAGAAGCATCAACCTCATGAAAATAAAAATACGAAAAATACTGTGACTCGTGGTCACAACAAAAAATCATCAATAGCTTTTGCTCATGAACATCAATATTCAAAATTACCTTCAATGAATAGTCACATCCATAAGTGAAATGGATAATGAATGACTTCCCAACTTCAAGATCCCAAGGGGGCTGGAATCAAGATTTAGAGATGCATGAATCAGTATGGATTCACCTTAAAAAACGTTAAGAAAATCATCATGTATATCAATACAGTTCACCTGTATCATAAAATCCTTCCGAAGAATGTGCTGCACTTTGTGCAGTGCAGATGCAACAGCATATGCATACCTGATTTCATAAATTTGCACATTTTACACATGCTATTAAACAATGTTAAATTTTAAGGAAACAGAATATAGATATTCACATCTCCAGCACCCATCCAAAAGCCTTGTCAGTTTCTGGGTCATCTTTCATGTTTAATGAAATATTCATCCAGGTGGGTGCAATCTTCTCCAGCTGGGCCTGAAACGTGGTTCAATTATGAAAGAGCATTACAAGAAAACATCAAAGGTATCATATAGATCTACATGAGCATAAATGATTAACTAAATATGATGCACAAGAACATTTTCAAGGGTATAACCAAACAAATTAGGATAACAAATTACTAGTCTAACAATTTATTCAAACAAGTGGCCCAGAAAAAATTAAGTGCGAGAAGAATCTAAGAAATAATATCCAAGTAAAATGCAACCTTTTTGATGATTACGGGAGAATTCCCAATGGGGTCAACGTTAGTTACAGGACCCATCTCTTCCGGGTAAAATTTCCTTATAATCTTCTCGTTCTCAGAAGGTTTTATATAGAAGAAAGGAAATGCCACAGGATAATCTTCGCGAGCTAAATTGGGTAAAGGATTGACAAAAATGTGATCTGGCTCTGCCATAAGAATATACCTGTAATGATCATCAAACATCCGTAGTAAACACTTCAAAGGAAAAAGATAGATTCCATAAACAATCAAACATCCATGGTCCGTTTCAGAAATGTAATACTAAAGCAGAAATAATTATGTCCAAACTTACTCTTCCTCAATTGTAGCTTGCTCAAGCCATTGTACAAAGGCCCATGGTCTATTTAAGACAATGTAACCCTAAAAGCCAAAATAAATATAGAGTAGATAAGTTGCGCACAAAGTATCCACACATAAGTGCTTCTAAATTGATATGTTTTAAGTGGGAAACAATGATAGTTCACCTTTCATTTAATTGTATGCAAACTGAAGTCATTTAAGATCCAATCCCGACTTTAAGGAAAAATGATTGACAGTTCAATGTAACCAAAACTCTCCACTTTTCAGATGGTTAGGATAATCAAAATATTAAAATGATTTTTTCCCAACACTGGCCATTCTAGCATGTTAAGTATTTCAAATAGCCAATGCATTCAATGCGCAAAAACTACTGACTTGTATGTGTCTTAGCAGATCGGAAAGATGATCGAAGATGAAAATTTCAACATAATAAACCCACGCTCAGTGATCTTTAAGTTGAAGGGACATAAAATGAACATACTGCCACATTGTTTGTATTTCTACAAAGCTCATGTTTCAAGACATAAAAGATCTGGAAACATTCCAACTTGAAAAATGATGGACTACAAATTAAGAGTTACAGCAATAAAAGATAGATATCTAACCCGATCAAGGCCAGCTGGAAGAGGATCCACCACAAAAGTAGGGATCTCCTCCATCAAATCATCTTGATTTCCAGAATGCAACACCCTTGTGAAACCACCCATCTCCGACCCTGGCATATCCCTGACCTTTTTATACCAGTAATACATTATACGGCATTGCCACTTACTATATGGAGCGTCGGTAGAAGTTAGTGCCACATGAAAAAGTGTTTTAGCACCAACATTTTTCTTGACATTTCTAGGCATAGCAACTACAGGATCAGACAATAAACTGCCATCCAGAGAATCCTTCTCTGACACGAGGTTTCTGCCATGGAAGATGAAAGAAATTAGGTTGTATGTGACAATGAAGACCCCTAGAGTGACAAGAACCAAAATGAGGGGAGAAGCCCGGCCTATGTTCTTTCTTCCAATCATTTTTAAAGCTTCTAATACTCTGAAATGCACTGTTGCATCCCTCTTCCACCAATACCATTCAATATCTGAGAATTTCATGGAAGGGTGTCAAAATCAGGCAACAGGATTTGCAATTAAAGATGAGAATCTACATTATAAAGTTACTCAACCAAATATTTGATCGCCAAATAAGATACAAAATCATTATATAATATTTAAAAAAAGATTATGTTTTAAAATCAGAACATCTTTTATGCAAGATTTCAGGGAGAAATAAGATTCAAGATTCAAGATTTCATTCAAAAAGTTAAATCACACATACATTTACAAAACCAGCATGTAATAGGAAACACTACTTAATAAATATGAAAAGAACATATAATATGCAAGATGTCAAGTAGAAACAACATCTTCAGATGATATAGCTAATCAACCAAAAATTCAAATAAAATATTGAAAGACATACAAAAATCTGCAAACAATATCAACCAAAAATCTAAAATTAATAAAAAGACGCCTGTTCAAGTCCACAATTTCACAATATTTTCACATAAAGGCAGCTGTATATGATCATTACAAACAATCGAAACATTTAGATCACACATATACATACATCAAGACAACATATAATATGAAGCACCACTTAAAAAAACATGAAAAAGAACATATTTTTCCCTACAAAGTTCCTGGTAATTTCACATTGAGGCAGCAAAATACGATCAATAACAGCATTCAAAGCAAAAAACGACATGAGATTCCGTAGGATAAAGTCAAATCAATAGAATAATCAGATGACATATACACATATACAAACAGCATATAATATGAAATAAAAATCTAAAAAATATATGAAAAGAACATCTTTTTATGCCAGATTTTAAGTAGAACTGGCATATTAGATGATGCAGCCAATCAACCATACACACCCACACACACACACACACACACACAACCAGTATATGATATGAAAGACAAGAGCATTTTCAATACGCAAAAAATCGAACCGTTTTCACATTGAAGCAGCCAATATGATAAGGTCAATCAAGCACATATTTAGATCACAAATATACATACACAAAACCCGCATATTATAAAAGTCACCATTCAAGAAAACGAAAATAACATCTTTTTCAACTACAAAAATCCACATTATTTTCACATTGAGGCGGCTAGATATGATCAACAACATCGCCATTTTGCTCATAAATATGATCAACAGCAGCTTAAGAAGAAGAAGAAGAAGAAAGAAAAAAAACAACTCCATTTTTCACTGCTGATAAATCCAATGCTCACCAGAAGAAGCCAAACCCAGATCTGAATGGGAGTGAGGCTAGCCAATGCATGCAGCAAATGCAGGAGGAGATCTCAGCAAATGAGGCCAGGAAAAAACAATGGAGTCTTTTTTGCCGGGAATCGTAACCGTCTGCCCTCGCCCGGGGTGCAAAGTCGGAGTCTTTGGCGGAAGCGGACGGCCTGAGCGCCGGCGAGTGGTCGGCCTGAGCGCCGGCGAGTGGTCGGCCTTCGGCGGTAGGTGGCAGGAAGCGGCGTCGGCGGCGGTGGACTTGTTGGCTGGCCGGGGCGGCTGACCTTTGAAAAAGAGTGGTGGTCCGTCTAAACGGGTAAATGGTATGAGCCGACCGTGCCATGTGGTGTTTGCTAAAAATTCGTCTTTTTTTATTAAAAAATTATTTTTAAGGAACAATGAAGTACCCTAAGATGCAATAAAAAATGAATAATCGGACGTGTAAAGCCTAATGGTGATCCTCGGACGAGATTTTCTTAATTCAAAATTTTAACTTATTTTATTTTTCTTAACAATAAATAATAAGAGTATTCAATTTCAACGAAGGATCTAAATTCTATAAATATGCATCTGCTATCTTAATCGTGATTTTCCTACCTACAATAAATAAGGGTTTTTTGATAAATTATGGGCGAGGAGGGATTTGAAGATCTATCTCGATGGATCTCTTTCTCAAAGCATATTTAAAAGAATTTTTCTTCCCCCCAAATGAATTTCTTTATATAAGAATAGTGTATTCCAAGGTGTGAAGTGGGGAAAAAGAGTGATGCCTACCTCCTTTGAAGGACCTCATGGTGTTCAATTTGAATCGAGTTTAAATTAGTTAAATTTATATTAATTTTCAATGTATGCCCTCTTTAATGGAAAATTTTTTTGCAATAAATTTTATTTTATTATGTCATTTTATTTTCTTATTTTTTATTAGTTTATACATGACATAAAATACAATATTCATTAATTAAAATTTCATATTTTATAATTCAAGCCCCATTTCTCTAGTTAAATATTGTAAAAAGAAACTTAATATAAAGTCCATAATCTAATTTTTTATACAAATTTCTCAACAATAAGAAAATGAGAGTCAACGCATCATGCACTTCGATATCTGAACCTAACCGATCTGATCCGATCCTATGCTTACCTGTAGCTCCTTAGATAGAGGAAACACTTGCCCAATGTGAGCCTATGTCTATAAAAATGCAAATTTCTAAAAGAATAACATCAAATGGAATTAATATTTTCAACAAAAAAAATTTCCCATTTCGAAAGATCATCAACTTGTCGTGCCTCCTCTTTTCTTCCCCCCACGTCTAATCTTCTCTCCTTGTAACAACTCTTGCCCCACCAAACCTGTGACTGACTTATTGTTATCACAATCACATTATCAGTTGACTTTGTTATCAGTTGACTACCATTACAAGATATGTTTGCCGAAACCTTCCCATATTCCCCAAAATTGAATTTAACATTGGAATCTTTGATGTATATATTGTATAATAGAGTTGTTGAATGTCTTTAATGGGACTTGAATATATGTAGTCTTAGTGAATTCAGACATATCAATTCAATAGTAACTTAATCACTTGATAAATACGTACATACACATATCAGATCAATAATAACTTAATCAATTGATAAATACGTACTTACATTTTAATTTTCTCAAAATTAGGCCAAGTAAATGACACCAACTAAAAAACAAAACTCATATTGAGACACAAAATATTGAAAATTTTTTGGAAACGCCTACAGACCGTAAAATCTTATTTTTGAGCTAGGGTTTTACACAATTTTAGTTTTACCCTATTCAGGTCAATATCACGTCATTTGAGTGAGCTCGAGCCAGACTAATTCTAAGAATATGAGTATGAGGCCTAGATGGCCATGTGAGCATGTTATGGAGGCTGAGTATGTCCAACATACATATGATAGTTTTGGTTATGATACATTAGAGTGTGATTTATTAGTGTATACATGAGGTATACACGTGATTTTTATGAGTTAGCCAGGATTTTAGGCCTAGATCTAGGCCATTGTAGCGTTTAGCATGCGTTTGGGATTTTTTTTGAGGTATTTCATTTGTATGTAGCATAGGAATTTTAGATCATTTGATTGTGCCCCTGTAGGCCTAGTTGATTTAGTTTTAGGTTCAAGGCTCATTTAACCTTCTTGCCTCGGTTCCCACCTATAGAGTTAATTTTATAACTCGAGGCAATTTTGACTTTGGACGGTCTCGATCCAAACTTTCTGTCCATATGTATTTACATATACCCATAGGTAGGTCCTACTAGACCATGAGTTGTCAGACGTTTAGATCGTGCCACATGGCAAGATCTAAGCCATCTACATCAGCTCTTGCTTCACCATATTATCTTTGTAGATCTTTCACGATTTCAAAATTTACAACACCCTTTAGTGCCGCTACCATTTTGGCTCGCTATCGACGAGTCTCTGCCTCGCCCCCCCGCCACCGGACCGGCACCCCTATGACCGGCTCACAATCGGCTTTCCAGTTATACCACTCATGACCACCGGCTTTGATGTATATATTGTATAACAGAGTTGTTGAATGTCTTTAATGGGACTTGGATATATGTTGTCTTAGTGAATTCAAACATATCAATTCAATAGTAACTTAATCTCTTGATAAATACGTACATACACATATCAGATCAATAGTAACTTAATCAATTGATAAATGCATACATACATTTTAATTTTCTCAAAATTAGGCCAAGTAAATGACACCAACTGAAAAACAAAACTCATATTGAGACACAAAATATTGAAAAAATTTTGGAAACGCCTACAAACTGTAAAATCCTATTTTTGGGTTAGGGTTTACCCGATTTTAGTTTTACCCTATTTAGGTTAGTATCGAGTTGGTTCGAGTGAGCTCAAGTCAGACTAATTTTAAGAATATGAGTATGAGGCCTAGATGGCTATGTGAGCATATTATAGAGGCTGAGTATGCCTGACATGCATATGATAGTTTCGGTTATGATACATTAGAGTGTGAGTTATTAGTGTATACATGAGATATTATTATGATTTTTATGAGTTAGCCAGGATTTTAGGCTTATATCTAGGCCATTGCAATGTTTAGCATCCGTTTGAGATTTTTTATTGAGGTATTTTATTTGCATGTGGCATAAAAAATTTAGATCATTTGATTGTGCCCTTGTGGGCCCAGTTGATTTAGTTCAAGGTTCGAGGCCCATTTAACCTTCTTGCCTCGATTCTCGCCTATAGTGTTAATTTTATAATTCAAGTTAGTTTTGACTTTAGACGGTCTCGATCCGAGCTTTCTGTCCATATGTATTTGCATATACCCATAGGTGGGTCCCACTAGACCATGAGTTATCGGATGTTCAAATCGTGCCATGTGGCAAGATCTGAGCCATCCACATCAACCCTGGCTTCACCATATTATCTTCTCAGATCTTCCACGATCTTTCATGATTTCAAAATTTACAACACCCTTTAGTGCCACCACCATTTTGGTTCGCCGTTAGCGAGTCTCTGCCTCACCCCTGCCACCGGACCGGCACCCCTATGACCTCCTCGTGGCCAGCTTTCCGGTTATACCACTCACAACCACCAACGCAGCCATAGTCGCCGCCGGTGAAGGAGTTTTGGAGTCGGTCAACGCTGCCGCTCCCACTGTTTGGGTCATTTTCCATCCCTGAAAAGCCACCACTGGCCAGTCCAACCACCCAACGGCTTCCCCTCACTGAGATCTATGGTTTGGGACCGACACCATCCATTGCCATAGCCGCGATTGCCGTTGGCTATGTCGTCGCACCCGACAGCTATTGGCCCCCTTTTCTTGCTATTTTTGGCTAGCCCATGGCCGGGCTCCGCCGATCATCACCACCACCAACTCTGCCTTGATGCCCCCTACCGATCCTGACTGGTGGCGACCACAGTCGCACCACCATCGACCTTCTCTGGCGACAGGCACCACTATCCCTCCGCCCAATCCGTTTACTGGCATCGAGTTCTACTGTCTGTGACCGCGTTTGCCTAGTCATGTCGAGTCTGCCAACTCATGTCCATGTCCATCAGCCTAGCCAACCCAACCTATTTTCTGGTTAACCCAAATTGGGTTGGTTCAGTACTTTCGGTTTGGTTTGGTTCAGCTTGGTTCAGTTTGGTTCAACTTAGTTCGGTCTGATTCAACCCGTTTTCATCCGTTCTTGCACCGTTTTTGGTAATTTGAGAACCCCAATATTAATTTAGATATATATTCACATGATTTAGCATGATTGGATGTTATGATTATTATTTATTTAGTTATTTGTTCATTATTATTTATTTATTTTTATTTATATGTGTATCATATATAATGAATGTTTACATAATTGTTTGATATTTTTAATATTATATTTACTTATGAATATTAGTCTTATTATGATTACTAAATTGTGTGTGTGTCTATATATGTGTGTATATATATATATATATATATATATATATATATTATTTGTTCGTACGTGTATGTTATTATTTAATTATATTTAATTACATATTATGTAATGATGACTATGATATTATTATTATTCAGGCTTAATTAAAATTAAATAATTTTTATTTATTTATTTATAGAATGATTATATATTTATTTATTTAATTGTTTATATGAATACTAACACGAGTATATATAATATTTACTCGTGTTTAGCGATTTACATATATAGTATATGATATTATTGTTTTATGATTAGAGTGTTGATTGTTTTTATGTATTTATTATCTATCTATTTAATCATGATTGTATTTATTTATTATTTGTTATTAGTTATTTTCTTTATTATGTCTCGATTTACATGTTTGTGTTTAGAGGTATATTTATTTAGTGTAGTCTTTTTTTTATTAGAATGTATTGATAATATGAGTACACACCATGAGTATGCATCATATAGAGACATTATTATTTTACTTAGTAGTAGTTTCTGATGTAGGCTTCGGAGTCCTAACTCGCCGTAGATGTGCAAATACGCTTGGAGCTTGGACCACAAGTTTGTGGACTCTCTATCTCTCTGCTTGACTCCTTGCGTGTAGAATTTGATCGTGTTTTATACGTATGACGGCATCGGTGGAATTATATCAGATCCCTCCGATGACGGGCCATTTAGCTGTGTTTTTTACGCATGTTTAATAAAACTACAAGGATGAGATCTCTTATTGGTTTTCAAACTTAAGCTTCAGAAATATATGATATGGACGTCTTTCCTAAGCCTATTATATTAATACACATATTTTTTATGGATTTCACGAATAAGAGAGTGAGCGGTATAAAAATATGTATGAATCGCATAAGTACTCCTTCAAAAGAGGTAGTGCAGTGTATGAGGGTACTGCGAAATGCAACCCATTTTTGGAATATGTGGAACTAACTTAACTGTTCATTTTGCCACTTGAGTACCATAGCGAGTGATATGGAAGGTGTGATGGTGTAAGCATTGTATATATAATATGATTATGAGCCATGCATGCGAGCCGGCACTTGCTTAAGTATGTTTGCTTACCGCTTAATGTGAGGCAATCTTAAAGTTTCATAAGTTTCCGTGAGTAATAGAATACTCATTTGCTCAGATTGTATTAGCTATTTTTCGGACCAATAATATTCGTTACTGATGTTTTTAATATAATATATGTAGGTTTTGCAAATCCTGAGTCGACTTTGATAGGAGGACAGATAAATGTTACACACACTTTAGCTCAAGGCGGTTATTTACTTTATTATTTTTATTTATATTTGATGTGTTTGATGCATATTTAACAATGTCTTCCATTCTCATGACACTAAAAATGTTGTTTCAATCTATTTCATCAATCGAGTTATACTGACCGACAACTTTTAACATAACTCAACTCGATCGTAACATTTCTGATTCAGTTCTTATATGAACCGAATTCGGGGTGTTACACAGACGCCCATGGAGACGCTCTTAAGCCTAACCATTGATGATGGAGATCATCAATGGTTAGGCCCATGAGCGTCTCCATGAGCGTCTGCAGCACGCAAACATCTCCAAGTCCTGCTCCAAAATATTCGAGGTTGGTAGAAACTCACTAAGCCATAGTTCAAAATAGGTATGGGACAAAATACTTCCCTTTGCAATTGCTTATTTATATTCTACAGCAATGCCACCAATCCTTTCATTGCCGACGCACCTCCAAAAATGAAATTTAATCGCCCAGCAAGAAAATCAGAAATATAGTATACAATTTACAACATAGCATAACATAACATTAGCATATAGAACGTTGCAATTATATAGTTTGATGTATCAAATATATAATAGTTACAATAATGGAAAAAATTGATGTGAGTTACGCTTTATATAATTTATATGAATTACACTTATAATTTAATTTTTTTAGTGAATTATATATATATATATATATGAAATAAAGTACACAAAGAACCATCATCAAATATTTGTGCAGTCATTCTATATAAGATTATTATTTTTACAATAAATGAGCTAATCATAGAATGGTCTAAAGTCGTTGGTTTCAATAGCAAAACCTGTCATGCTAGATACAGTGGGGTCCAGCTCATCAAAAAATAAGACGGAAGGAGTACACTCAGGGGACCTTATTAGACTATATATAAACTTTAATTGTATATATAAAATTTCAGTTTTAAGAATAAAATAGACTATATAATAACATAATATCTTCAATGTAAATTATGATTGATTTTTTTGTAAAGATAGATCTTAATTAAATGAGAAGATAAATCATATATTTTTTTAAATTTTGATTAGTTAAATTTCTTACTTTTGATCAAAGTCGAGTATTGCATTTTTCTCTTATTAGTAAATGTTGTTATTGGTCTAAAATTAATTATAATGAAAATCACTTTCCAAATTATGCTACATATATGTAAAGATAAGGATGTAAATAGAAATTAAATTTAAAATTATTATTTAAAAATTCTCAAATATTTAAAAAATATTTTTTATTTCATATGAAAATTGAAAATTTATAATCAATTACATTAAAATTTTATATTATTATACCTTTTTAAAAAGTGGTTAACATAAATATATCCTCTAAATGACCAAATTTATGATATTGATATGGATTTGTGCTATTAAAAAACTTTTGTGGTTAAAATAGAAAATTGCCAATTGTTAATTGTTTACTATTAGTCAAAACTCGATAGTAACATATGACAGAAAAGTAATAATTAGTACGTCAACAATTGATAATTGAGAAATTGATAAATAATAATAGTAAATATCTTTGTCTGCACCGTAATTACGTCACTTGTACCCCCATATATTTGATATATGGATATCACATAGTAAAATGCAAATGAAATTATACAATACAATCAAGCCCTTTTTTGTCACCACATGGCCTTTTACAAAATTGTCTCGTATCTCTCATCAGATTTTGTACGATGGGGAGAAGATTAATAGAGTGGAAACATCAGCATTTTTCGTAGAGAAGAAATAGATTTTCTACAAAAATTTTAGGTATCTCTCGTTACGAAGAAACAATTGGCTTCCTCTAGTTGACATCAAAAAGAAAAAAATGTAAAATATATAAAATTTATTTAATTATAATTTCTAAAAAGTTAGTTATGATGTAAATATAAGATGTAAGTGAAGTCATATTTGTATTTTATCATAAAACACTCTAAAAGTAAACAAAAATTTTAATAGCGGATCAATTAGTACTTTTGGCATTAATTATTATACACAAATTTTATAAATTTTTCATTTTTTTCATGTTAACGTTAAAAGCCTTAAAATGGAACGAAATTGTGTTTAACAAGAAAAAATGGTCGATGTAAAAACTAGAAAGAAATATAAAGTGCCGACGATAACATCTCAAATCTGATTCATGGAATAGATCTGGTTTGTGAACATGTAGTACTATATCCAAGTCATATATTTGATATATAGATATCAAATAGTAAAATGTAAATGAAATTATACAATACTAATCAAGCCTGTTTTGGTTGCCACATGGTTTTTTACAAAATTGCCACTCATCTCTTATTAGATTTTATATGATCGGGAGAAGATTAATAGAGAGAAAACAACGGTATTTTTCGGCAGAGAAGAAATAAATTTTCTAAAGATAGGTATTTCTCGTTAAGAAGAAACAATTGACTTCCTCTGGTTGACATGAAAAAGAAAAATATATAAAATATATGAAATTTATTTAATTATAATTAATAAAGAGTTAGTTATGATGCAAATATGAGATGTAAGTAAAGTCATACTTGCACTTTATCATAAAACACTCTAAAAGTCGATAACAATTTTAATAAAAGATCAATTAATACTTTTGGCATTAAATAATATATATAAATTTTATAAATTTTTTATGTTAACCAAACAAAACCTTAAAATGGAACGAAATGGAGTCTAGAGGAAAAAAGTGGTCGATGGAAAAACTAGAAAGAAATATGAAGTGCCTACAATAACACCTCAAATCTGATTTATGGAATAAATCTGGTTTGTGAACATGTAGTAGTATATCCAAGTCATATATGGGGAAAGATTTGTTATAGCATTTGCTACAACAAACTCCCTATAGCATCCTTATAATTGGTGTAAATCATCACTAATTATAGAGTTTAGAGGATACAACTGTAATAAACAATTAAACTCTATAAATTGTGGTGATTTACACCTATAAGAAGTCTTTAAAGGAAGTTTGATGTCTTTTCCCGTCATATATGTAGTTTGATGTACCATATCAAAACACAAAAACATATCAAAACACAAGTCAGAACAAGAACCAACCAACATTCTCTACTTCTTAGGGAGGAATTCATCTATTAATGGGCATACAAATCACCCAATACATTAGACATACAATATGCCAAAAATAAAATACCAATTACATGAGGTAATTTTTGTCATAAAAAATCTGCCTTAGCTTGCATTTTATAAGTTACTTGTTGTTGCATTAATCTACATTTAACTAGGATTGAACTTCACAATTTTCAATTAGTAAAGAGAAGGGGGTCCTAAATACCACTTTACTGTAAGTATTGGTCTAGCTTTGAAAAAAATATTATTGGGCCTAACATGACAAATAAGATAATCACTTGATGTCCAACCAAGCTCACTCTCTCATGGGCCTCTTTTCACATAATTAATTATTCACCTATAGTTATCACTCTCATGGGCCTATCTCACATAATAAATGGGCCCATATAAGATACATAAAAGTACACATCGACAGTTTGAGCCACATATCTTCCTACTAAGTCATGAAAAATTAGCTTATGCTTTGAAAAAAATGTTAAAGAAACTTAAATTTTTATACATAATATTCAAATATCTAGTTGGGTTTTTTTATAACATGGCATCTCTACGTTGTTACATGTACACAGTTAGGTTCCTGTTTAACGAATGGATGGTTCCAGTTGCCCGTCAAAAAAATTGATCTACAATTTCATCAACTAGAGGGAACTCAGAGTCACACCATTGGTATTAATTTCCATTGTTTTAGATGGTAAATATTTATAGGTGTGTACAAAATAGGTTGTAGGTGTGTAAAACCCCATTTTTTGGGTTCGGGTTTTACCCAATTTTAGTTTTGTCCAGTTCGGGCAGTCTCGAATCAGTTCGAGTGAACTCAAGCCAGAATAATTTTAAGAATATGAGTATGAGGCCCAGATGGCCATATGAGTATGTTATGGAGGTTGAGTATACATGACATGTATATGATATTTTCATATATGATATAAGTAGAGCATAAGTTAACAATATATACACGAGGTATATATATGATTTTTATGAGTTAGCCAGGATTTTAGGCCTAAATCTAGGCCGTTGTAGTGTTTAGCATCCGTTTGAAATTTTCAGGGTATCTCATTTACATGCATCTTAGGGATTTCGGATCACTTGTTTGTGGCCCTGTGGGCCCAGCTCGATTAAGTTTGCAATTTTGAGACCCATTTACCCTTCTTGCCTTGATTCCCGTCTATAGAGTCATTTTTAGGACTCGAGTCAATTTCGACTTTTGATGGTCTTGATCCAAGCTTTTCGTCCATATGTATATTGCATATACCCATTGGTGGGTCCCACTAGGCCACGAGTTGTCTGAGACATCAAGATCGTGCCATGTGGCAAGATCTGAGCCATCCACTCAACTTTATCTTCACCTTTTGATTTTCAGTGACTCCCCCACGATTTTACTAGATTTTCACCTCGACACTGCTACCACTTTGGCTCACCACCAGTGACACCCAGGCCCTCCTCGAACCACACCATTGGTATGGTTGTGACCATCTCGCGACCAGACTACTAGTCCGTACCCACCATCGCCATCGGAGCCGCCACAGTAGCCGCCGGCAACGGTAGTTTTAGTGTCATTTTTTGTCATCGCCGCCACCCTTTCGGGCCATTTTTGGCGCCAGCGAGCCACAACCGGCTAATCTGACCACCCCCACAGCTTCTAATCGCTGAGATTTTCATTTTGAGACAACCCACGATGACCGTCGTGGCCGCGATCGCCACGGACAGCGTTGCCGCACCCGTCAGTGATTCGACCCCTTGCTTGCTATTTTCTAGCCAGCCAGTGGCCGGAATCCGTCCGTCGTCACCACCACCGCCTCCGCCTTGATGATACCTTCCAATCCTGACCAGTGACAGGCACCACTGCCCGTTCAGCCTATTTCCAGCCTGGTCATGCTTGCATCCGCCTATTCATGTCTGTGTTCTTGTCTACCAAGTCAACCCAGCAGTTTATTTAACCCAAACTGGGTTGGTTTAACCCTTTCAGTTTGGTCTGGTTCAACTCGGTTCGGTCATGTTCAGTTCATTTTTGAACCGTTTTCATCCGTTCTTACATCGTTTTTGGTAATTCGATAAAACCTCTATGTTAGTTGTGATGCATATTCACATGATTTACCTTTATTGGATGTTATGATGATTTTTCATTTATTTATTTTATATTATTCATTCATTATTATTTATTTATTTTTATTTTTATGTTTATCAAATATGATGAATGTATACATGATTATTTGTTATTATTAACATTATATTTACTTATGAATACTAGTCTTAATATGTTTATTAAATTATATATATATATATATATATATATATATATTTATTTGTTTGTTTGTTATGTGCATGTTATTATTTATTTGTATTTAATTATGTATTCTTGTATTATATAACTATGGTATTATTAATATTCACGATTAATGATTATTAATTATTTATTTATTTATTTATTAAATTATTATATTTATTTATTTATATGTTTACTAACATGAGTATATGTTGATATTTACTCGTATTTACCTGTATATGTATATCGTATAATTATATTATTATTTTATGATTAGAATATTGTTCATATTTAGGTATTTATTATTTATCTAATTATCTATGAGTACATTTTCTTTGTTTATTCATTTATTTATTATTTATTATTATTATGCCTCGATTTGCATGCCAGGTGTTTACTTGTAGGCTTGTTAGCATCGTTTTCTTTATTAGGCTGTATGGATGATATAAGCACACACCACAAGCATGTGTCATATAAAGATGTTAATATTTTACTTAGTAGTGGGTTCAGATGTAGGTTTCGGAGTCCGAGCTCTCCATAGATATGCAGATACGCTTAGAGCTTGGACCACAGGTCTGTAGGACTCTCCCTCTCTGCTTGACTCCTTGCGTAGTGAGTTTAATCGTGTTTTATATGTTGGACAGCATTGGCGACCTTTTATTACATCCTTCCGATGTTGAGGCCATTTAGCTGTATTTTCTATGCATGTTTAATAAAACTACAAAGATGAGATCCCTAGTTGGTTTTCAAACTGAAGCTCTAGAAATGTATGATAGAAGCTTCTTCCGTAAGCCTATTATATAAGTATGCACATTTTTATAAATTTCACGAATATGAACATGAGTGGTATAGAGATATGTATGGGCCGTACTAGTACTCTTTCAAACCCTGAGGTAGTGCAGTGTATGATGGTACTGTGTAATACAACACATTTCTGAAATTTATGGCACTAACTTAACTGTTCCTTTTGCTACTCAAGTACTGTGGCAGGTGATATGGAAGATGTGAGGGCATAAACATTAGTATGTATGGATATGATTATGAGCCGCACATGCGAGCCAACACTTGCTTAAGTATGTTTGCTTACCACCCAGTGTGGGGCAATCTTGAAGTTTTATAAGTTTTCGTGGGTAATGGAATTCCCATTTACCAGTTTTTATTAGTTATTTTTTGGACTAATAACATTCGTTGCTGACGGTTTTCATGTAATATCATATAATATATGTAAGTCTTGCAAATCCTACGTCAACTTTAGTGAGAGGACAGATAAACACTACACATATTTGAGCTCAGCGCATTTTTTTCTTTTCTTACTTTTACTTATATTTGATGTGTTTTAATGCTTATTTAATAATATCTTCCATTCTCATGACACCAAGAGGGTTGTTTCGATTTATTTCATCGTTCAAGTCGTAGCTATCGACAACTTTAAACATGACTTGACTCGATCGTAATATTTTTGATCTAGTTCTTAGGTGAACCGAAATCAGGGTGTTACAAGGTGTATGTCAACAATATAAGTTAATATTCAAAGATTACTTTTGACAACTTCCTAAGGGTGTAGGGACTAGAGGAGGGTCCAATTAAGTTGATGTGGATACAATGGTGTCTAAAATCTTAAGGATTGATCATGGTTTGAAAGATATGAATGGTAAGGATAAGATTGGACTAGCCCAAGAGTCAAGAATACCACGTTGGGACGCTGGTGTAACAATGATATTAGGTAGTTCAAGATATTTCTTCATAGAAAAAAATTATTTCGGTATGGTGAACAAATAAATTGTAAGACACTAAAAAAGAATGTGCATTAGATGATATGAAAATTTGGATAATGGTTAAATAATTAGAAAATAATGGAAGAAATTGATAGGATGCTTTATATCATACATTATGCATAATTCCGTACCTTTTTATTGCTGAAAAATAAAATAAAGGTAATAAAAGGAAGAGGAAAGAGATGAAGTAAAGTCGATACTATTATTAATAGTGAGGAGTATGTTTTGAAGTGTTGACAATTAAAAATTTCCCTAGTGGGAATTGAGGTGACGACTTCTAGATCCAGAATAAGTTGTAAGTCAAAGGGCAAATTAAAAGGGAACCTTTAGAAGAATATCAGACCCCTGAAGTATCATGTAGGTAATTAATTTTTGGAGACATATCTTTAGTATATTCAAAAGCTTATATTGAATTAGAGGACATTTTGGAACTATGTGGCATAACACCGGTATGAGATGTGTCAATTATGTGTCATGCTAGGTGCACATGACACTTAACCAATGAATACATATGTGACGTCTTTATAATCACATGTGTTATCTAGGTATTATGGGTGGTATGAGAAACTTGTGCGATCTAGATGACAGTGTCATGGGACTATGCCCCACTTTGGCAATGCATATGAGTGAAAATGCTTAAATTGAGAAAAAAATGCATTGATGAATTATAGTATGTTATGTGGCAAAATATGGGTTTATGGAAAGTAAAGATACCAATGAACCATAGAGATATGTATAGAGTTATTTCAAATGACTACTCAAATACAATAGAGAATCAACTTTTGAAATGTCCTCAAACAATTTGGCTTTAGGAGGTAGAAGTAGTAAAAAAGTGATCAAAATGACTCACGCGATCAACTATCATAAAGTAGAAGTGGAAAGAAAATTATAATTTTTGATTTTTCTAAAATTAACTTTTATAGGAAAATATGAAGATATTTAAACTAACTTATATAGCGCTACATACAAGTATACCGATGCGTAATGGAAGAAATGCCTAAGATAGGATATGGAAGTAGAAATGAGTAATTTTCTCCTTATAACCCTATTACATTTTCAAGGACAAAAATTTCCAAGCTCGGGAGATTGTAAAACCACGAAAATAACAGTGTTATTTTATTTAGGGTTTTGGAAATCTTGGAATGAATTTTAAATATTATTTAATTAAATTAATACTTAGAAATCAATATCATAAATTATCAATTATTACCTTTAATGCATCGGTATAGTGGTATATATGGATTATTTTAAATAAATTTTACTTATTTTATTTTATTTCTTTTTATTTTCCCCTTTTGGTAGAATAAAGTTCAACCACAGGTCAAACCCATTGGCCTTGGGTCAATAGCGGCTAATGTCTCTTTGGTAGGCTCACATGGTATGTAAGAGTAGAGTTTTGGTTGAGAGTTGAAGATGAGGGGAAGACTTTGTATCCCCACATTGTTAGTGAAAAATTTTTAGGATTGGGAGTTGTGAGTGTAATTTGATACTCATTACATTAACTCAGTAGTTAATTTTTGACTTTTTATTATCACACTAATAATTAATATTTAATATAATTATATGTGATTATGTTCTTTTCTATAAAAATAAATGTGCTGACTTTTTAAATTCCACACATGTTCTTCTATATAAAGGAGAATTCTCTTTATGTTAAATAAAGCATCCGCTTAGATAGTTTTTTTAACAAATTTGGCTCGCAAATGGAGAGTTTTGGAGAAATTAATTGAATAATTTGAGGGAAAATATTTTATTTTGTTTTATCCACTAGAGAGTCTATTTTCCAATAATTTTTCTCCTCTAGTATTATTGTATTTTCCTTATTGGGAGCCTCTTCATCTTCTTTCACCTATACGTACACCTTCCTCTTCTACATCTATAGTGATCTATAGTGTTTGTGCTCTTTTTGGTTTTGGGTCTGATTAATCGATGATTAAATACTAATTAATTCATAATTAATTAAAATTGAGTTGAATTAAATTAAGTGATGATATTAGTAATAATTGATCAAATGATTATTATCTTATGTTTATGGATGAAAGTATGATTTATATTATATATAAATAATTAAAATTTTTTTGTTATTGTTAGTTGTTTTGATTTATGTATATAGTAGTCTTTTAAATTCATGATTATGTGGAATAATAATTAATTAATAATTATTTACATAATATTAAATAAGTATATTGTGTTGTCATTTGGGATATGTATATTAATTATATTAGATAATGTTAATAAATATTAGAGCTAATTAAGATCTATATGCGTTGTTAATTTTTATAGTTAATTAATTAATGAATGAGATTGTAATCTATTAATTAATTAATTATAATTAATTAAAATAATATGGATGATGTCTTTACATTTTAGTAAGTTGATACGCATGTCTAATCATGGGTTATTAATTACTAATCGAATAACAATTACAATTAATTATTGTTGGGTTAATTAAAATATTCTAAATTCATATGAGCATATTATAACTATTCCATGAATATTTTACCAGCTAAAATGAGATTAATATTAAATTATTGTTTAGTGTTTACAATCATTTATATTTATGATGCCACTAATAAAATATAAAGTTAAGAAAGAACCTGGTTGAATTGGTAAATTAAGGCATGGATTATTAGAATAAAATAGTATAATAATTAAGTGTTTAGTAATAATAGCATGCTTAGAATAAATAAAGTTTTAACCTTTACAAAGTTAAGTAATTTAAAATTATCTTACAATTGATATTCTTTAAATTTTAATACAAGATATATCAAATAATTGGATATGATGATCTAATTAATTTTAAGATAATTAATTAGAGTTAGTAAAAAGTTAATAAATTGTTGTTAATAAATATCCAAACTATTATTAACAGAATAAGTAACCGTTATTTCTTAATCGGAATTAAAGTGTGATATTAATTAAAAGTTTAAACGGTAACCAAATTTTTAGGACTGTAATTTTAAGATGATTTCTTTGGTTAAATAATTAATACATGAAGGGAAATATACTAATATTAGTAGTTAAATACATGCTAGTAAGTGAACAATTATTTTGTCGTTGGCTAATGGTGAATTGTGATTGAATAATTAATAACCCATGATCACGTACGCATATTAAGTTACTAAGATATAAAGACATCATCTTTGTTACTTTAATTGATTATAACTAATTAATTAATAGATTGCAATGTCATTAATTAATTAATTAATTATAAACATGAACAAACATATATAGATTATAATTAACTCTAACATTTATTATTATCTAATATAATTAATATACATATCCCAAATAAAAACACAATATACTTATTTAATATTATATAAATAAGTATTTATTAATCATTATCCCACATGATCATGAATTTAAAAGACAACTATATACATAAATCAACAACACTAACAATAATAATAACAAAATTTAGTTATTTATATATAATATAGAGCATGCTTTTATCCATAAACATAAGATAATAACTATATGATCAACTATTATTAATACTCATCATTTAATTTAATTTAATTTAATTTTAATTTATTATGAATTAATTAATATTTAATCACATATTCATCAAACTTAAAACCAAAAAGAACACAAACACTATAAATGCATGTGAGAGGAAGAGTAGAGGTGTACCTATACGTGCGAAAGATGGATAGGCTCCCAACAAGGAAGAGGTGATACTAGAAGGGAAAGAGCGTTGAAAATAGACGATCTAGCAAATAAAATATATATATATATATATATATATATATATATATATTTTCACTCAACCTACTCGATTAACTTATCCAAAACTCTTCATTTGTGAGCCAAATGTGTAAAAAAACTATCATGAAATGTTTTATTTAACTATCAAAAGGATGTTTTATTTAACATCAAGAGAATTCTCCTTTATAGAAGAACATGTGTAGAATTTAAAAAGTCAGCACATTTATTTTTATAGAAAAGAACATAATCACACATAATTATATTAAATATTAATTATTAGTGTGATAACAAACTATAAAAAATTAACTATTGACTTAATGCGAATGAGTATCAAATCACACTCACAACTCCCAATCCTAAAAATTTTCCACTAACAACGTGGGGATACAAAGTCTTCTCCTTATCTTCAACTTTCAACCAAAACTCTACCCTTGCACACCATATCAGCCTACCAAAGAGACATTAACCACTACTAACCCAAGATCAACGGGTTCAACATGTGGTTGAACCTTATTTGACCGAAAGGAGAAAATAAAAAGAAATAAAATAAAATAAAATAAGTAAAACTTATTTGAAACAATCCATAAATATCACTGTATCGATATGCTAAATGTAATAATTGATAATTTATGATAGTGATTCCTAAGAATTAATTTAATTAAATAATATTTAAGATTCGTTATAAAATTTTTAAAACCCTAAATAAAATACCGTAGTTATTTTCAGGGTTTTACAACCAAGCTCACTGCAAGATCGACGATTAGAGCTTGGCTATCTAGACCGTTAGGAGCCTTGGACTCACTTTGTGTTGTCGATCTATTTTATTTGATTTGATTTAATATTGTATGACAGCTAAATAGTGGTTTTATTGTTTCCCACTTAATTCAGACTATTAGATTATTCTTATTTTTTGAGATTAATAAACCTCAATAATGAGATCCCTTGAGCTGATTTTGAAAATTAAAACCCACCTCAAGTTGTGTTTAGACCTATATGTCTGAATCCCTTCCCAAACCTAAGAACTATGTGCATGATTTTTTCTTTTCAAACATGACTTGGTTACTTTGGCGTGGACTTATAGTATATGAGTGTCTATCTGACAAGAAAACATGTATATGTAATTAGTCGATATTGATATCTTTAACACTTAAAATTAGTAAATATTTGATTTATGTTATTGAAAATTATTGATATAATTAAATTAAAAGGAATATAGTATGCCCTGATAACTTTTTTATTTGACTCTAAGAGTTTATCATAAAATTTGTTAATAAAGAATTATTTATTGAACTTGACTAAGGAAATTTTTTGAGTTAAAAAGAAAAGTTGTAAAACTAGGGGTAACCAAATTATAGATATATAGACATATCCCAATTTTTATATTGGATTTTATTTTAGCAGGTATTAAATGTGATACTAATTTACGAGAGTTTCAAATGATTAGGTCTGTATTTAATTATAAAATTTTAAAAAAACATATATTACATTTATAAGGAGAGCAAGTAGAGCACGAAGGGATGCTCAATGCTCATTGTCTTTACATTTTGAACTAAAGTTTGTGAGTAGGCCAGTAGGATCCATCTTGGTGAATAGAAAGGTATATAAAAAAATTGAAACAGATACCATCGCCAACATAAAGTAACCTAACATGGAAATTGAAGCCCAAGATTCTGAACTCACCCTATCACCTTGGCTATCACAAATTGACCTCTCAAAGGCCACACTTGCACAAGTGGATGTGCACCTTGTGGCATGGCCTCTCTTTTATACTGCCCCTGCTCTTCCTCTACCATTGTTATAGTATACGTGTATCTTCAATACTACTCAATCAATTGACCACCAAAGTCTATAATATCCCAATTTGCATATTACACATGATCACATCCTCTGAACTTTATCATGCCTACATATATACAACCAACACTAGAAACATTTTGCTGACATAGCTTATGAACTAGCAAGCCATGGCCAGACATACCACAGCCAAACTCAAGCATGTAGTCACGAGGATGCAAAAGAGCCTCTTCTTCTCATCCTTGAGTGCTCCAATTTACGAAGAAGGTGCTGGTTCTCCAGTGAAGAAGGGACATTTTGTTGTAGTAGCCATTGATCACAGTGAGGAAGAAGCCAAGAGGTTTATCATTGACATGCAATATCTGAAGCATCCATGCTTCCTTAGGCTTTTGAAGCAGGCGGCGGAGGAGTTTGGGTTCGACCAGGAGGGCGACATTGCGTTTCCTTGTCACCCTCGCGAGCTCGAGAGGATCCTCATTCATGGCCAAGAACTTGAGGAAGAAGATGATCAGTGATAGTTTTCATGAATAGGAAGGTGTCACCATTGTTGCTGAGTGAGATGTTCCATGTCATAAGTCAAAACATGCAAGTATGCGGTGTTGTTCTTAGTTCTTAATTACTTGTTGGTCCAAAGGATTATGTCATGCAACTTTTTTTCATCTCCATATTATGCTGCATGCAATTGATTGATCATCTCATAGTATGATGAATAAAGGCAATACATTTATTATTGTTGTTTATTATTTGAGGCTTGGATGCTCCAACTTCTACTCAAATTATGGATGCAAGTTCTTGAATGGCTCTAAGTGAAAATTAAATATGCTTAATTTGACCGAAGAATACTTACCTTTGATTACGTAGTAGATAATATTCCCCAAAACAAGATTATAAGATGGAAGTCATTTTAATCCCTGGGTGTTATCCCCTGTCACCTGAACCATTAACCTTTCAATCTCAATACATTAATCTTTTATTTGTTTGAACGGCCAATCGGTGGCGCGCTTGTTGCTCAAACAATATGTGTGTGTGTGTGTCCATGGTTAACCAAATTATTGCCGATAACTTCAAAAGATGATTACAATATTCACAATATTAAAATTTGGAGCAAAAAGGTTATAATATGATAACATAAGAAATTTCAAAATACTTATAGATTTACACCAGAAAGATATGATCGGAAATCCAAAACCTATAAAGACCATTCTCCTATTCTTTATTAGTCTCCTTCCTTACACTTCCTTTCGCACTTTCCATTCATTTATTCTCATTCATAAAAAGGAATTAAAGGTCGCAATCTAGTGAAAAGTAGGAGATTAATCAACTAATCAAAATATAATAAAAAAAGAAATAAATCAAATTATTATAGTTTTAACTTTAAAATTGGAGTCTATCTATAAGATATAAGATCATTATAATCTATATCTCATTATTTATTAAGGATGTAAAATTTGAGTTTATCTCGAACATCTTGCTTTGTAACAGTTAAAAACCAACTTGATGAGCCTAGATCATCCTTTTAAAAGCGGCTAACTATATATATTTTGGAATTGAAAACCCACTTATAAGAATTTTTATTCTAGAAATTTCCATGTTGGATCATTCAATCCATAAGCTTATATAATCCATTCTACTTCTCATCCAATAAAATCCTACGTTGATTATGTTATCATTTTGCAACAAATCAAAGCCAAGACAAAAGAACTAAATATATGCTTATATTTGCCAAATAGTTTCCATACACCTTCAAACTTGTTTGATAAATAATTTGGAACAAAACTTGGGAGCAACTTGATATTGAAGACATTATATAAAAGGGAAAATTTTTTGACATCAACTAAGGTTTTCTACAATCTTTGAAAGAGCTGAAATGGTTCCAAAAGCACAAGACACAACTCCCACCAACAAAATTAGCATACACACCAATCCCTGCAAAACAACATAACTTGCATTGAAGCTTTACCAAACATAACCAAGTCATTCATACACAGATTGATTTTAGTCATAAACCATCACAAATATCAGAGGTATGAAGCAGATTAAGAATAGTGAAAGAATTAATCACCAAGATCCTTTTATGGGAGTGAATATTTAACTACAACATTCCAGCTAAAAAGTATAATTGAGCTTGGTGTCTAAACATGGTAGGAAAATTTGCGCAAAAAGAGTACTTCAATCTTTTAGTAAGGATATATTTTTCTTCTTATAGTCCATGACTAATACATAGTTTTAAATGTCATAAGAAACAAGAATTAATCACCTGAAAACGAGTTATTTTTCCTTTGAGGATACTCAAAAAGCAAGCACAAGGAAGAATTAGAGTCTGTTATAAGAAAGAAAAAACATTAGAATGGGAACAATAGAAATAACAGTACTATAAGCAAAAACTGTACTCATGTCTGATACGTACTACTAGCATGGTGAGGAAAGATCCAATCAACGCCATCACCAAACCTGAGAAATGGTACCATTAGAGATGAAAATTTCCACAGCAATAGATTGTTTACAATATATTTAGAATTACCAGGAAATTAAAACTCGAATTACAATTATGAAAGATTAAGATAAGTGAAGCTGTACCAAAGAATGGAACTGTGAGGCCTACAACCAGGGTAGAAATGACCAAGCCTGTTCTGATGAAAATGGCATACCAATGAGACTTCATATGGTTTGATGGTATTAGCTCTTCCAAGCTCATTGCCACAGGAGAAATTGTCAAAGCATATGTAATTTTCAGTTAAGGAGTATTCCCCATATAATCAGAAGAGAGTCCAAAAATGAATGGGGGATTTTATATGTCCAGTGAATTTATGAATCTTAATGTATTTTCTAACTACCATTATCGACGTTTTTTACCTTGGTCTATGTGACTAAATAATCGAAACCATAAATACCAACAAGGGAAAATGCAAGCAATATTATGGACAAAAGGAAGGATATTTTGTGAAAGGATTTACCACCTGCAAGAAAACATGAAACAGGGAATTAGTTTCACATGATAATGAGCTTATTCGCAAGCTTTCGACAACTTACCGTAGTCCAAACAGCAATTTTAGAAGCAACAAAATTTTGTGGCATGTTAAGAGTGAACTGTGACATTGTAGACTCTCCAAACATAAAGTAACCTATCACTGCAGCACCAGCATACAAGGTTGTACATATAGCAAAGCTGCATAGAAATTGAATATGGACTCCATAATTAGATTAAGATATTACAAAATCTAATTTAATCAATAAATTCTTCTGAGTATAATGGTGGAAATAAACACAACAAAGTGCTTGTTATTTGTGTGTACCTTGTGAAAAGTACTGATGGATATTGACTAGGCTTCTTCATTGAAGTGTAGATGTTCGGAAAGACAGCATGACCTGAGTAGCAGTAACCATATAAACCGACAGCAACTGGAAGAGTAGGGAGGTTTATCATTGAGCCTTGGTTCACAAATCCAACTTTATCCACCAGACCAACCCAAAACAAACAGATGACAATCAAAATTGAAGCTATAACTCCACCAGCTGTGAATTGGAGGGAAAAGATAAGTGTAGTCAAATTATTTACATGAACTATATATCAATAAATATATAAAAGAGAAAGTAAACAGGACAAATATCATAAACAATTGCATTTCATTGCAAGAAGCATGAGGGAAATACAAAAAGCATCATAATTAAATGTTGGGCAGACTTAAAACTAAAAGATAAATGTAGAATATTGTACCAAGTACCTGATATATAACTTAGAATACTCATGTCTCTAAGCCATACAGTAGGAAGGACAGCAAGAGTTGTCATCAAAGCAAAAAGATGGTGAGAGTTCAACTGAAGACCACCTACGCTAAGATGAGCATTTGGGAACAAAGTTGACAAGTTATCACTCTCCAAAATTATGTACTCAACACAGCATGCCTGCAATACATATTCATTTGAACTCTGTCAAATTTGTATTCCAACTAAATAAAACAAGTATAGAGAAATTAATTTTTTCAGTTCCATAACAACAAGTATCAAATGGAAAAGGAAGGAGAGTGTAGTTTGATGAGAGAAGGAGCAGACAGTATACTCACATACAACTCCACATATAAAATTATCTGCATTGAACCACAAAACACAATAAAATGAAACAAGTCAATAACATGGTCAACATTGGTTTTGTTCTACTCATTCATTTTACAAAAGAAAGAAAAGGATAGAAACTGAACAATTACTAGTTCTTACAGAGATTGTAATTCGACCAATCGTGCCAAACGCTGCCTGACCGATATCAGGATATGTTTCAAGGCCTGGCGCACTATCTAAACAATGTCTTAACAGGATTCCAGTGTACCAAGATAAAATTGCGAAGATGAACAGAATGGAGAGCCCCATCCATCCTCCTTGCTTCACAGCATAGGGGGTGGATAGTATTCCCACCCCACACAAGACATTGACCCCTACAACAAGTAATAAAAATGATAGAAGTAAGCATCACCCAATTAAAAGTAAGCAATAAAACTTCATGATGCAAGATTAATGTCATCTCATGATGCATAGGAAACTATTGCTTTTATTAGAAATGTAATGTGCTTTACAGACAAAAAGTTAAAGTAAAATGCTGCAATTTTAGAGGAATAAAGTTCATGCACACAGGCCATTATATAAGAATAGAACACAACTCTCATCTTTATTGAATTTGCTATAGAAATTTAAACATGAACATTTGTGTATGGTTACACAAGATTTTTCATCCAACTTGGAATATGTAGCTTCCAATCCAAGAGTACATATTAGTATGCACAAATACATTTTCCCAATCAATGCCATTGTATTTGAGTTACATGTAGTCACAAAAAATTTTTTAACCTCAATAATTTGCATAATCTACTCTTATTAATAAAAGGGATTTTTATAAACCTTAAGAATTTGCATAATCTACTCTTGTTAATAAAAAGGGTGATTAAAGGTGCAGTCTCTGATGAAAAGTAGGAGATTCAACCAATCAAAGTATAACAAAATAAAAAAGATAAATTAAATTATTATAATTTATCTTTTCGCTTAATTAGATTCTATATTTAAAATTGAAAAAATTGAAGTTTATCTTTAAGATATCAAATTATAATATTCCATCTCATTATTCAAAGATGATTGTTTATAATAGAGTCAATCTCTAATATTGGCCATGCATGGCACAATATATGTATTTCTCCTAGTACGAATGATAATAATCTTCACTAATATATGAAAGCAACATTCACTTTTTAAAAGGAGCCGCCACAACACTTCTCACTACGTGGCCCATGTGTTATAAATTTGCCATGTGTCATTAAGTAATATTATAATATTTACCACTTAAGAAAGCCCTAATTAAATATTTACTTTAAATTTAATACAGTCTTTATCAAAAATTCAAGTTTTTTTATGATGTTACCCTTCATTATTCAAAAAATATTAATAAAGTATTATACAGTTTTCAACTATTCTTATTAGGGAATTAGATTGTAATGTGTATTGAAAAGTCTAATTCAAGTATGACTAGGTTTAGTAAAAATTATTTTTTATAATGAACACGTAAAAAATAGTAATTTTTTAAATAATTTATATATTAATAAAAAACTAAATAAGAATTTTAAACTAAGTTAAGATATTTAATTCGAGTTAAATTACATTGAATCCTCCTTCAAATAACTAAAATAAATTATAATTATAATTAAAACTAAAATATTCTAATTAAAGCTAAAATATACTATTAAATATTATATAATTTTCAATCATTCTTATTAGAAATATATTAATTAATTGTAGTATATGATTGAAAAATTAAAATTAAAAAATAATATTTAACCATATGTATATTATTAGTTCTAAATCAATTATTCTTATAATAATATTAATATTATTTTGAATAATATTATTAATTGTAGTGTATGTTCAAGTAAATGTAGTATATATTATTTATCTAGATTTGGTACATTTTATTTTTATAATAGGCATGTAAAAAATAGTAGAAAATTTAATTAATTTGTCATGTGTTTATAAATAATTATTAAAAATAAGTAAGAATCTTAATTAAACCAAGTTAAGATTTCTAATTCGAGTCAAATTATATTTAATGCTCCCTTAAATAACAAAAAATAAATACAAATTCTAAATTAAAAGTAAAATATCAAATAATCACTATAAAATAAAATTATTATATTTAAAAAATAAATCCATAAAACCCGTACATTGTGCGAGAATTTGACTAGTATTTTATATGACAAGTACATACTTTTGTTCAACATAGTAAGGGTTTGAGATTCGAGTCAAACAGGCAGAAACTATGTCGGCCTCTCTAACTCGAACCAAATGACAAAAATACCTTTGGTATTATTGACACCAAACATGGAAAAAAGACAGCTGACATCTTGCTCTCATTTTTCTCATGTAAATTTTATATCATTTTTCGCCAATATAATTATAAGGAATATATATATGTATTATGTAGATAGATATAATATTAAATATATTGTGACAAACTATTCATCGAGCTCATTTGTGCATGCTCACAATAATGAAGACCTATCTTCAACCTCATCGAATGTCTCACTTTTTGCCCAAGATCTATGTCTATATATATAATATTAAATATATTGTGACAAACTTTTTGCCCAATATTTATGTCTATATATATAATATTAAATATTCTCACGATAATGAAGACCTACTCAGCCATATCCGATGTCTCACTTTTTGCCCAAGATCTACCTTCTAATTACAATCCCACCCTCCACCCTCAAAACCAGTGACAGCTGCCTCTCTCCCATGACGCCCATGCAAACATGTAATTGAAACCCGCCGTTGTCCGCACTCCTGAACGCTGGCCCCACTCGAATGGGTGAAAACAGATCGGGTGGGACCCACCAGAGAGTAGTACAAAAACAAGAGGCGATTGAATGAAAACCGCCTGGCGCCCGCCCTACAAACCGTCCACATGCATCGAGTACCCTCCCTATCCACGGTGGAGGCCCCCGTAGTCTGTACTCCTGAATGCTGGTCCCACTTGAACGAACCGATACAGCTCGGATGGGACCCACCAAAGTAGTACAAAAAACAAAGGCGATTGAATGAAAGCCACCATGTGCCCTACATCCAGTCCACATGCATCGAGTGCCATATCCACATGTTAGGATTTTGTGTCCCCTTGATCATCGCTTGTGTGGGGTCCACTGACAAAGGGTTTTGTCTTTAGTTGTCTTGGACAATTTATATAGATGGGCCAGTTGGCACGTCTAGTAGTCAGGATCACAAAGCTTGCTTTATAATTTCTTTTTTTTTAAAAAAGAAAAAAATGTCGAGATCAAAATCATTAATTTAACGATGGACATTGGCTATTAGATGTAAAATTAGCTTCTTGATTTAGTGGTTTTTTCATTTTTCTTTTTTTAATGGGGCGAAAGGGCATGTAAATAAATCATTTAATTTTTTAAAAAAGAAAATTAGGTATTTTTTAATTTGATTTTGCGCACAAATTGGGTTCTTAATTATTTTTAGTTATAACACTGCTATCATGTATGCTATATTATTTGATTAATGTTATAGCCTGTACCATCGCTAAAAATATATCGTGATAGCAAAAAATATATAAAATGTAATTCAAGTCGACAAGCCAATATAAGAAAATTACAACGAGTAACCATTTGTTTTAAAGAATATACGAGCTACAAGTCCTATACCTTACACGAGTTATAATTTTTATTTGGAGCAATGCAATGTGTTTCACTACTCAAAATTCACATATATGAATATAAAAATAAATAATTCAGATATTTATAGATTTATTAATTAATTTAATATTTTTAACCCTTTCATCTTAATTCTCAAAATAACTGTAATTCAATTTCAATATATCTATAAACTATTACATGTTTCAAATATCTAAAAATAGGTTATATTGATGTCAATAAAAGATAAAACTTTATCTACCTCCTACACTCTATTTTTCAACATATATATAAATATTATTTGGTAGGACCTACTAAAAAATGTTTAACTGACTCACCTTAATTTTTTTTCATATTTTAATGTGACCTTCACAAACTCTCTCTACCTTTTAAATTTATGTCCTTGGCCAGACACATTGTGCAAGGCAAATACATACAAGTAAAACAACCCTCATGTCATATATTTTGCAATTTTTTATATTAATTTTAGTTATTAATTAGCAACTTCTTAGTATTTCAACTAATGAACATTTCAAAATAACACCTCTTAGATGAAACATACTTAAGCTGAGCTCTTTACCTGCTCTCTTGTTTTTAACTTCTAAAATATTATGAGATAGTTGTATTTAACTCATAAAAAATGACTATTTAGAACAATTAGTATGGTGGTATTTTTTTTCTTTTTAATTTCTAAATTGGCACAATAGAATAGAAAAGTTTACCATTCAAAACAGCTTGGCCATATGAGCATTGCCTAGAGACCGGGAACTCATGGACGCCCTTGGCGGCTTTTGGCTCATGAAACGAAGGCCTAAACGACGACGATTTCCGTGATGGCGGTGGAGGCGGCAAGTAGTCGGCGCTCGGCTGCTGTTGCGACTCTGACGGTATCAACGGCTTGATGAGGTTGGAGAGGATCTCCGGCGTATGTCGCCGCGTCAACGTCGACGACAAGAATGAGCTGCCAAGCCGGCTCAAGGACGTCGGCGTGCCCAAGAAGCCAATGTTTGGCGAGGTCACACTGCTATACATGTCGATCGACTGCCTATCGTTTTTTCAATAAAAATTATATAATTAATATTGATAAAAAGTGTTAAAAGCACTTGATAAAATATATGTTATAAATCAATTCATTCATGACAAAAAAACTAATATTAGACATTGATCCCAAGTAATTTGGAGCATGGATCATATTGTATTTTAATCTCAAACTGTAAACAACTATTTTTATCTTAAAAAGTTCTTTTGTTTACTTTTTCTTCTACGTTTTTCCTTAGTAGAATAATTGTCATAATTTTACCGTACTTTTTATTTCATTTATTCTGAAACAATCACAAACACTTTTTAGATTATGGATCTAGTGCCAGAAATTGCATGCGTGCTCCTATTTTGTGCATTACCAACCTAGAAAATCACATCTCTTTGTAACTAGACACTAGGCTTCCTTTGAATGTATGCCCAAGCAATTGTAAATGATTTCTATGAGTACTATGCTTGATTTAACCTATTTGCTTTCTTCTAACACAATTAAACACATTGTCACATTTCTGAAACAAATTAATCTCCTCTTATGAGAAAATTTTAAATTTTGTCTATGATATTTTTCAATTTTCTTTACTTTTTCTCGATTTCATATTGGTGGCTATGATGCCACTAAAATCTCCTCTTACTGGAGGAGACTTCGTTCTGCCTTTTCTAGTGGAAACACACATCCATCTCAAGATCAATAATAAAGAAAATGGAGCAATAGAAGTTATGATAGGACTATCAAAGATAAACTTGGTATAAATTAGGTTTTTATCAAGGTTGTTCATAGATTGTAATTATAATTATTGAAATCAATGGGGAGGTTGTACTTTTAAAAATATATATATATCTGCAAAAAATTTAATACCAAAAGAAATTCTTAGTTTGCATGTATTTGATTTTAAGTCTCTTCAAATTTCATTAAAAAACTAGGGAAAAGAAATGATTAATTGACTGTAAAATGACTGTCACTAGAACTTCCCATTCTAGAATCAACTAACCAACAATTTCGACTCTCCATCCAAATTTTTCGTAAGATGGTTAGCAACCAAAACTTAGAAATTACAATGATAGAAATGCAAATTCTGCTCAAAATGGTAATAATCACAAATAAAACGAAAATCAATTAATAACATTTTTAATAATAGTGGCATTGACGATGAAAACGAAAAATTAGGCAATGACATTTTTAATAAAACAAACGCTGTGACTCGTCTAAAATATACCGGAGGATCTTCTAAAAAATCTTTTATTTAACAAGAACAAAAATGAAAAATGAAATTCAATAATGGAATCAATTTTCAAGGAAATAATAAATCAATAAAATTATGTCGCCAATACCATAGAAAAATAAATAAAAATTTAATACAAAAAATTAGCAACATATATATATATATATATATATATATATATATGAAGACATGAAATTTCATGAGGGAAGAAAGCATCCTCACCGATAACTCTGTGGCCATGAAGTGTTGTAGGAGCTCGGCCTCGTCGGCGGCCGGGAACTCCCGTCCTCGTCATCAAACTCCGACGACTCCTCGTCGTCGGAGGCCTTGTCGCTGCCGTCATTCTCCACGTCCACCTTCTCCTCTTCCTTCTCCTCCTCCTCGCTCTCAATTATGTAGAAAGCATTCTCAGACACAGAATTCTTCATCCTCTTGGTTTTATAATTTTATTTTTCAATCAGAATACGTAGCCTACAAACAGAAGCGTGAAAAAAGGAATAATTCGGGATGGTTTCTCCAGAAATCATGGGCTGTGTGAGGTCTGGGAAGCCCGCTTTCCAAATATAGCCAACCATTAAACTTGGAAAAGAGTTCAATCTTGGAAGAAAGAGACTAAGGGAGGACTTACTCGGATCAAGAATAGGAACTTTCTGAAGAAGAACAGGGTCTGTTTGAGAAAAGAGATGGGATATGGGCTCGTGTGAATCATCCAAAAGATGACAAATTGGAAGTTGGGGCCTTCTACTCCCTGTCTCAGAACAGTGGATATTGCTCATCTTTTTGCAGGGAAGTGGATCTGGGATTTCGCAAGCAGGCAAGAATGACAAGCTATTACTTGGAAAGAAGACAGATTGGAAGCCAGAAAGCCATGAACAGGGACTTAAAAACAGGAGGCCTTCTTGCTGATGGTACCAGATATGGCTGGGGAGATGCTGGTGTAAATGGGCAAGATTGGAGTGTCTGAGTGATTGAAGTTTAATAATAAGGGGACCAGATCTTGGAAGTGTGGAGTGCTGATAGCGCCGATGCAATCAAGCAGTAAGCGGTAGGGGAAGAACAGAGGCAGACAAAACGGGGAGGGAGGGTGTGATATGTATGTATTGGTGCCACCTCTTTAAATATATAAATATTTTTTAATAATACAGAATAGTAACAGTATTAAAGTTAATTATCTAAAAAATATCATGATAACGACAAAACTAATAGGCTTGCTACCTCAGCGGGTGGTTGGCTGGCTGTCCCTACCTTTTTTTTTATACAATTTTTATTGAATTATTTTAAATTTTTTAAATGAAAATATTTTATATAATATATATTTTCCCTATTTTAATAATTAGGCATAATTTTCTCTAACACTTTGATAATATCAAAAAATTTCCTCCCAGTTATGGTATAAAAACTTTTCTTTGAAAATAATTTTTTGTTTTTATAAGGTAAAGAAAAATACACGCTGATTTTTTTTAGTTTGAACAGAAAAAATTGTTAATTTTTTATAATTATTATCATACTTAGGGCCATAATTTTAGATATTGTACAAAGTATTATACTGGATTTTTAGTTGATAAATGATGTTTTTGATTTAACCAGTCCAAATTATGGTCAACCAAAATTTAAAACTATTAATAAAATATTTTATTAGATATTAAATTATTGATAATTAAATAATGATTTAAAATTCTACAATTTTCAACATAAAAGAAATTGAATTAGCGATCAGTTCTGATTAAAAACTTGTTAGGAATTAAAATGATACAAAGACCTAACTATATTTAAAGATGGTATATGGTATTGGGTAGGAAAAAGCAATAGGAACCTGTCTTTAAAACAATAAGAAGTGTTCGAAATTATTATTTAATTTTTATTTATTTACTAAAGGTCTTAAATTTAACAACTTCTGATGACAAGTTATCAAACCAAAAGGTGTTACCATTAGATGATAACTTCTTGCTCTCTATATGTGTGATCGGTTCAACACATTTTTAACGATTCAAATTATGCGTATAAGATAACTCTGACGATCTAATCTAACTTGTAGAAATTATTGTATCTAGACTAGAGGTCTAATTTATATTGTCTATACGAGTTGAGTAATTTATATTACTTTGTTATTTTGAGACAAACTAAATCGTATTGTAGATTACTTTATTCAAATTATGGGTTTCGAGTTTGGTTTGAAATGATGAAATATTATATAAAGCATAATTTTGGTGGTAGTGTTTGAACCATTTGAAAACTCTATTTAGGATTTGTCTCATCCCATTTTGAGCTTGAACTTATTTTCATTGCGAAAAATAAATATTTGCCTAGTTGGAAGACGGCTATAGTTGTGAATATCATCCTAATTTCATTGAACCATAAACCCTAATTCGGATGAACAAAATATTTCAAAAATGAGTTTAAAGGGTTCAAAACTTTTCTTTGGTTGTCAGGTTACAATTTCTGGTCATGATTTTCACAACATTTTACCATCAATAAAAGTAAAATGAAGAGAGCCATATTATGAAAAATAAGGGCATTATTCTAATTTTTAGAAATTATGAATGGTAATACCTCGGTGGTTGTGTCTGTAGTAAAAAATAGGTAGTGCCATCATTCATTATTTTGAACACTAATTTATTATTTAGAAAAGTGACCCTTAGCCCTCAAATTATAGATTACAAACATGCACTATACAATGTAAATACCCTAATATATCGTCTTTAAATAGTAGTCTTCTAAGATTAACCGGGCATTGTTAAACCCATTTTCTATAGCTCGGGTTTCAGTTGGCTCAAGGACAGTACTAATTAAGCATGACCCATGGGACTCCATTGAGAAACCAAATAAGAGAAAGCAAAACTCAAACTTCCAAATGTAACTTGAAATCTTAGTTATTTCTATATGAACATTAAATATAATATTAATCCTGAGAAAGCCACAAATTTTGTAAAAGCTTTGGATTTTGGATATATATATATATATATATATATATATATATATATATAGAACTAAATTAATCTAAGAGAAAATACTTGAAAGAAAAAACTAGTGGAGCATATATATTATTATTTAAACTAAATTTAATTCATCTTTGATTATTAATGATAAAAATTTGATTATAATTAGAAAGCATTTTATGTCTTCTTTTTCTAATATAGCATTCTTTTACAAGATAGCATTTTATGTCTTAGGAGAAGAGATGTAACCCATATTGAAAATGTGTTGCAGGAGGATAAATATATCAAAATGGACTATGATAGTGATACAACTTTTTGTGAGCTCAAAAACGGATTTGATTCAACAAATTTTATTTCGTTTTTAGAGTATTTTATTTGGTTACAATTGACACTAATAAATAAAAATAGAAATGCAAATTTTTTAGAAAGAAAATAAGATAAAGTTATACTTCATATACTTTATATGAGCTACAATTCTAATATGAATTTTTTTACTGAGTTCTTACATAAAATAGTTTAAATATACGGGTGATAGAGGTCTATATATACGGGAGATAGGGTGCATAAATAAGAGGTTCATAAAATTTTATTATTTTTAGACATGAGTACGACTTATTTTTTTAGATTGCTTTAAAATACATTAATTTTAAATACTTTTGTATAGAAATTAAATAAAAATGCTTATAGCCCTAATTTGTTATATTTTGAAAACAATGCCCTTAATTAAAGAATAGGCCTTGAAGGGGAGATCGTAACGTCGAAGCAAGTGGGACCTACCAACTTTGGAAATTTTACATAATTATGCTGCCCACGTGTGAAAAATTAAGAAGAAAGAATGAGGCCCACCCTGTCAGAACACCTGTCACCTGGGACTCTTAGCATGGCGTTGGGAAGAAAATAATTAAAACAATAGTTGGAAATAATTAGGAGACGTGTACGTGACTCACCCCACGCCCGTGACGAGCTGGAAATTTTGTGGACTCGAAAGCTTCCATATCAAGTAAACCAAAGTCTCCAAATAAAATATGAATCTTGCAAATTATAGATGAGGAAGCTTAGTACGGTGAGGGTGCTACAGAAAATTGTATGATTGGCTAGATTAATTTAATTATTATAGTTACGTTTTTAAATAACCCACAATCTAGAAGATTTAAACTAATTAAATAAGTGCCGCAAGCACCAGTAGCGGTCAGTGTAAATTTTGTTATCCAACCATCCTTGTAATAAAAAGTTGATATTAAAGTTAGCATATACGCCTGTAGCTTGCAACTAATACTAAATATTCTCATTATAGATTTGCCATACTTCCAGCCAATCAGAATTGATTATTGATGGGCACTCCTAATAATTACACACCCTCCATGTTTTTTTAATAACTGAGGCCTCTCATTCTTAATTTTATTCACAAATTAGAAGCTCGTTGAAAAGCTAGACTGAAAGGCTAAACTTACGAGTAAAAAACTTGAGAACATATGTTTGCCACTACAAATCGATATAAGTTTAATTATTGACTCGATTGAGTCACCGGTTTCGGGTTAAGTTAGGGACCTAGACATGTGTGCAATTGGATTGGGTTAGACGTTCCTGATTTGGCTCATACTGGTTTGATTTGGTTCCTTGGCCTAGTTGGTTTGGGCAGTTTGACATGTGTCTAGACACAAACGGGCTAGTCAGCTTGATTTAACTTGTGTCGAGTCTATTTGTTAGAAATACATGGGCAGGCTGACCAATTCTGACTTGACTGGTGTTCAGGGAACCCCATACACTCAGCAAGTTTGCTCTACAAACCTCCAATTTCTTGTGCATCAATAGTTGATTACTCTGTGATTATTTTTCAAGTTTTTATTGTGACAGAGAGAAATTTTTGTATATAAAAGATTTTTGTTATTTTTGTACTCATTGTAAAAATCTTATTTTGTGTCAATTGTTTTATTATTTTTATTTTTAGTAGTTGATAATTAATTATGATACGTTGCATAGACAAATGGTTCTTTGTTATGATCACGAATTTTGATATTGCATCACATAAGCCTTTCAAAATAGTGAAGCAGCAAACTCCCATTTTTTAAAATATTTTTTGAGTTTGTGCAACAAATCTATATTTTTGCACAAACAATTTTAAATTAATTTTTATTATAATTATTTTAAAAAAATGCAATTACATTGATAATTAAGATGAAAGGGTTAAAAATATTATATTGATTTAAAAATTTACAAGTGTTCTAATTATTTATTTTGAAATTTATTTATATAAATTTTAAGCAGTGTTCTAATTATTTATATTATATTGATTTAAAAATTTACAAGTGTTCTAATTATTTATTTTGAAATTTATTTATATAAATTTTAAGTAGTGGGACACACTAAACTATTCTAAATAACAGTTGTATTTTATATAAGCTACATATATGATCTAGCTTATATATATGCAAGTCACCTTAAATATATTGAGTTATCAACTCTCTCAAATAGCATTAATCATTATATTTATATGTATTTTATAGGTGGTTAGATCAGCCTAATGGCCACTCTAGAATCAAAAAATCATAATTGTAAAAATCAAAATTAACCATTGGATCCACCAAGATCAACGCCATTGAGTTAGCCTATCCAAACTGAATTAATAAAGAACTAGTTTATTTTGAATTCTCAAACTCTCCGTGTTGAAAAACAATTAACATACATGTTCATTAATCATACACAAAATTAGATATAAATAAAAATCCATAAATGTTTAAGATGTACACAACCATTAAAGATACATAAATATGCACCTTAAGGCAGCATATTCAATTATTTTCTTGGAAACACAAATCCAAGATTTGTAACATGAATATGAATATGAATATGCAAGGAAATACAAGAAATCATACCAAACACATTTCCCATAAAAATCTTCGTAAAATAATAGGGGCATTTTTGTCATAAAAATGTTACCTGTCCACCACATGGTCACATCTCTTCTAAAAGGTGAAGATTCATTCTAGGCATCCAAAGAGTAGAGTATTAAAAAGGCTTTATCTTTCTCCCTGCTCGAAAGTAGTTTGGACTTGAGTCCCTTGTGCCGGAGCTGCTAGGTTCCTCCTCAAATACCGGGGGCCTTAGTTACGGGACTAACTTCAGAAGCACGGTCCTTACTCTTTTTGCTTCGCTCAAAGCGAACTAGAGCAGTTGCTTGAAGCTTCATATTCCTAAATTCATGAGTTCAAGAACTCAAGAGATCTGGAGCTTAGAAACTCAAGAACTACTTAACTCGAAGAGGAAGAGCTAAGTGAAAGAGCCTTGTCCTTCTCGCTATGTTTGACGCGGCTTAACTCCTTCACTAGGAAGCTACTTAATTCAAATACTCTATAGCTTAGTAGCTCGTTTGCTTCAAGGTGGTTAGTGAAATTGACAACTTTAATTGTACTTATAAATGTGGGCTATAAATCTATATTAACAAGTTAGTGAGACAAATTTTTTAAGTGTTAATTGTATTTACATAATTTTTATATAATTCACAGTTCAGCCCAAAATACACTATAATCTCATTAATCCGATTATGCACTTCCTACCCATTTAAATCTAATTTACATATTTAAAGCTTAAAAAATTAAGGATAAAAGAGATTCACACTAGATTTACAACTTAAACTTACTAATAATATTAATCAGATTACACACCTCTCCCCATGTAAATCTAATTCACACACTTGCAAGCTTAAAAAATAAAAGATTGAAAAATTTACACTAGATTTATAACTTAAATTCTTTAATTGAATAATCTCATTCAAGATAGATTAACAATGAAATATATATTTGTATTGTCAATCTCCTTAACGATAAAATTAGAATCGCGGTTTGACTAACCCACCTGGTAACACATCAGAGCGTCCCTCGCCTCTGATTCTATGCACGCTCAAATGCCTTCGAGCTTCAAAATATCTACCGAAAAAATAACACTTAGCTTCAAAACATCGAAACAAGTGTAAATATCGATGCTTTATCGTTCATGGAGGGCGGAAGAATCATCTTTTTACCACCTCCAATCCGTTCACCAATGGCCCATGTCAGAAGTATCTCCACCGTGCTGGCATGACTCCTTCTGCGGTTGCTGCATGTCTTTTTTGTGTTTTTGTAATGGTGGAAGCACTTCGTGGGACATGTCGAAAGTTGGTTGTTAGTTGGTTTGAGTTATTTGCTTGTTTGTGTGGATTTGGACTGAATGTTCTTATGACTGAGTATGAGAAGATGAGTATTGGATTGTTAAACTGGAATTGTACTATAAAAATTGGTTGGTCAACATTAAATTAGTGTTTCGACAAGTATTGTTTGTTCAAGAATATATAAAAACTTAGTTTCTGTTGTTCAATTTGTTGCTACTTTCCACTGAGTTCAAGGAGCCAAGGACAGAAAGATAACATGGATTGGATTATTATTATTATTATTTGACTAATTTGCAGGGGAAAAGTGTGTATTGAGTTCTCTAATGTGGAAGCTTATTGAATGCATTTTTGGATTATTAAGGGCTTATTAGGAGTCCATACTCTTTTCTTCCTTTTTTGACGGCCTAAATTGCGTTTAAGATTATGTAGATAAGAGTCCAAATCTGCTGTAAGACAGTTAGGGGGTGAGAAAAGGTGGAGATTTGGGATTAGAATTGTATCATGACTCATTATAAGAAAAGATGTGTATTGAATGCTGCAAACTGGAATTGTTTTTTCTTTTCACTGGTAGAACTTTTGTTTATGTGACTTCCATTTTATTGACATTATTTTCATGTCTAACTTTTATAGCTATTGCCCAACTTGTTGACGAGCGAGCAGTGTCCGGTGTCAATTTTAGCCCAGCTATGACAATAGGGAGGCATTTTCCATCGCCAATTCTTTTTCAGGAGCATATTTCTGGGTCTTCTTCAAAAGCTGATACTGCACTGCAGGTGAGGCTTCTGTAAATGATAATAATTTGTAGGAAACAAAAACACTTGCTTTTAAGCAGCGATGCAATTCCTTCATTCATATGGACTTTGCTAGTTTATTTCTTCTGTTTCTTAGCCTTGGTTTCTTCATTTCTTAAATCAGTTTAAGAAACATTGCCCAAACCATGAAGGTCAAAACTCCAATAATTTTTGTGAAGATTTATAACGTCAGCTACTTTATTTGCCAGGATCCTTTAATTTGTAAGATGCTGAGGCACTTATATCACTAGTAAATATTTGTTTATGAATTCCCTGTTTCTTTTCTCTTTGGGCAACGTGTGTGATCTTGATGTCATTCATCTCAGATTCCCATCAGCAATTCTAGAGTGCAAGCCATCCCTTTACTTCATCTATAGAAGCAGTAGCACATGAAAACGGAGGTCTCAGCATTGGACAGGAAGTAAATGAAAATGGCAAACCCATTTTATCTGGACCTCTGGATGCTCTCACTTTCGCTAGGACTCCAGTTCTTGCCTCAAAGGAAGCCGCTGCATTACAAACCATGTTGATAGTTTGGAGGATTCACTTATTCCTAAGTATATATCTTTTCTTTACTGCTGTTGATTTGTGTCTTTTCTCTTCCCACTTAGTCTATTGTGGCACCTTAACCTTATTTCTTATTTATTCTCATCAGTCGGGAGATTGAAGCCCCCGAACAGTCACTGGGAGGAGCTTCTGAAAATACATCGGGAGTTATAACCGTCACGTCAAGGAGGCTTGTGCAAAGACGATTAAAAGAAGAAAAATTCCAATGACCCCAAAAGTGGAAGACCAAGAGCTTCCTATCTCAACTTATAAGCATCCACATTCAAAAATAATTTCTGCAGGATCAGATCCTGACGATCCCTATAGGTTGTTCTTGCCAGGGTCCAATAAAAATCCGTTATTAAGTCCACAAGAAGAACAAGAGTTGGTCAATAAAGTACATGTATGCATCTTTTACTCTACTTTTAGTCTGTTTTCTAATGGACTTAGCTATAAGAGGTTGCTTTTGTTGTGCCCGATAGGTTTCCTAGCTAAGGCTGTTCATGCAGTCATCCTATGTGTATGATTGAATGAAAGAGTGCTTTACAAAACTTTCATTTTTTCTTCTATAAAATAGTGAGCATAAAAAATGCTCTAGCTTTTATTCAGAAAATATCAGGAAAACTGAGGGCAACATTTTGTCCTGCCTCATGGCCTTGGGGGTAATTGGTGTGGGATAAGGTGTTGGGGGAAGATGATACAAATATTAACTGTTCTTTGACTTTTCTATGATTGCAGGAAATGATGAGGTTGGAGGATGTCAAAAGAAGACTGGAAATGCAGTTTGGCCGAGAGCCAACACTGGCTGAGTGGGCTGAGGCTTTAGGAGTAAATTGTCAAAATCTGCAAGTATGTATATTTTCAGGAAATGGCAGCAGAGAAAAGATGATTTCTTCTAATTTACGGTTGGTTGTTCATCTTGCTAATATATACCAAGGAAAGGGTTTGAGCATCCGGGATTTGCTTCAGGTTGCCATTAATGGAGTCTCAATTATTTAGACATATGTCTATCTACAATGCAACATTTTTCATGGTTTTGCCGTCCATAAACTAATTCATTGTTACTATAGGAGGGAATTATGGGGTCTTATGAAGAGCCTAGGGAAGTTCAAACCTCAAGCCAGTTGCAGATTTGCAACGTATGCTTACTGGTGGATCAGGCAATCTATGAGGAAGGCTCTTTATTTAAAATTGAGGACTATCCGTTTGCCTGTAGGCTTTCCATATTTCTGATGATATACTTCTTATAATTAGGGAAAGTTCAGATAAGCTCTATTTAAAAATTTTGCTCACTCTTGAAAGATCTAAGAATATTGGAAATGCAATACTTTATATTGCGCATTTTTGCCTGTTGTTGAATGTGGAAATGCATTACTTTATATTGCGCATTTTGCCTGTTGTTGAATGGCTAGGGTGTATATATATTATTGTGTGACCTTGGATGTTTGTGTGGAGAAAATAAGTGCACTGTTTTCTATTTTTTAACGCTTTCACTATGTTGAGTTGTACATTTGCAGGAGAATGTATATGCGTTGCTAGCATGAATTAAAGATGTCAGGAATTCATAAGAGGTAGGTGGTCATCTCCCATCCAGTGAAGATGTGGCCAAGGATGTAGGTATTTCAGTTGCCAAATTGGAAAGTCTATTGAGGGCTGCACAAAGCCCTGTTTCAATTCAGCAACGTGCATGGGGTTCTGAAGATGATGTCACATTCCAGGTATTATACTCTAGGTAGTAGACGAGCTTCACTCGTGCTGACTGCCATTTCCTTACCTAAATTTTCGTTCGTATCTGATTATAGATTGGTGGTTTAAAGTCCTTGCTGCCAACCCGAGCTTAACTAGGATAAACTGTGCATAATGGGGATAATTATGTCTGACCCGGCAACAAATTACAATGCAAGTATAGTGCAAGTTGTACATTGATCCTTTTTCCTTCTGGTCTTGCCTAAGACATCGATGCATTCAACTGTACTTTAACTGGCAGCTCGTGTGAATCTGCAGGAAATAACTGCAGACCCAGAAGTTGAATTCTCCAAGACCATTGTAGCGAAGCAGCTAATGAGGCAACCTGTTCACAGCATTCTAACCGACCCGCAGGCCAAAAGAAAGGCAGATAATTCGGCTCAGGTTTGGTATTCATGACGGAGAAAGAAAAACATTGTCTGAGATAGGCGCAGTTTTTGGAGTTACGAAAGAAAAGAGTTCGGCAAGTGGAGGTGTGGCCTTGTACAAGTTGAAGAAGTGCTTGGCAAACCCAGACCTCCATTCTTACAGGGATTTGCTTGTCTAGTCACTAGCGTAGTTGTATGTGTTTTCATCTAATCAAAAAACGAACCGTGAAATAGGACTGAATTCTTGACACACTTGAGGGACGGAATTCTTGACACACTTGTGGGCTATTCTTGTTGTTGAGCTGCTGCTAACGTACACATGAATTAAGTAAACAACTTGGAGAAAGATAGAAGACCACCTGCAAAATCCATGGACAGTTTGGGGGGAAAAATTCATTCCTCTTTTTCCACCTTATCTTAAAGAGATTGATGATTATGTATCCTAATTTGAGATCCATATGATTGTAAATCGCAACTTAGGATGATGGTCGGATGTTTTTCATAATATCAACCCTCTTTTTATATTTGGTTTTAAGACTGATAATGCACGAAGATTGGCTGCAGCAAAATAAATCTTTTTCCAATTTGAAGAATAATATTATGGCTATCTGAGTTTTGAGTTTGCTTCTAGCCTCGAGGAAACCAGCAGTTCATTTCATGGAACTACCTGAAACCTCAGAAGTCAGAACAGATAGGCTGGTGGGCCAAAAAAATGAAAGCAAGTAAGGGCGGCGCCAAATCTCCACGGTTGCAAAATCAATGCTGTCATTTTTATAAAAGTTTTTCTATGATTAGCTTTGGAGGAAGGAAAGGCCAGGAACCCACCAAGGGAAGGGTAATGATAAACCAGACCATATATATTGTCAACCATAATTAAATCATCTAGCTTATGAAGCTGTTGCCGTTGTTGTGTTGTCATTGTCATTATACTTTATCTTAATAACCGGGGCTAGATTTGGATTTTATATATATTTTTTTGTTTTTTTTATATTCATATAAGTCACATAAATTTCTTAATTTTTTTTAAACTCAAATTTTATTAGAGTTGAATTGAATCAGCTAAATCGTAGAGGTTCAAACCGGTTCTCACAGCAAAGCGTTATATGACGAATGGTGTAACTACATTCTAACATTAAGGCTTTGTTTGGTTTACTTGAAATAAAAGTAAATGATATGAAAATTTTAAATAATCAACCTTACTAACAGTATTATATATGTAAAATATTTTAAAAAAATTAGCTCACACTTATTGTAGTTTATATTAAAATTAATCATGATTATCATCGGTCATCAATTTTCTCTCCCCTATACAACAACCCCCCTTTTTTGTATCTTAAGATAAGAAAAAAGATAAAATTAATTATGCATTTAGTATTATGGTACCGCCCAATTAGCTAACGACATTTCTCTTTTTTCTAGTAAATTATTGCGATAATTTCGAAAAATACACTTGAAAGTTTCAAACTAATGGGTTATTTTTTTGAAAATCTGATTGGTGGTGATGCACAGAAATCACCTCCCACCAAAATCTCTTTTTCGCTTCCTCTTCACTTAAACTTGCATAAATAAATATCTAGCTGAGTTGAGTTAAGTAGATGCAAACCGACCCATGTTCAATGAGTCCCCACTCAACCATGTTTAACTTTAAATCAGACTTTGAAGAGTCAATTAATATTATTTCAAATGAAAACCAGAATACAGACAACACTAATTATTTAAACCCAATTCATGCATTATTACAAATAAAATTATTTAAACTTGATAAGTTTTGAGATGCTATAACACAAAAAATCTCTAAGACATTACATTTTGGAACCTAAATTCCACAAAAAAAAACCACTTACACCAGACAATCTAGATTTTTATGGGGGTGGCAAATTATTACGAGCCTATGGCATAAGACATGAGTTTGTAATATTTTTGGTCTTAGCCCTATATTAGGATTGGAATTAAGTGGCAAGTACTATATGAGATGATTTGTAAGTCTCTAAAAACGGCTAGTCCCATTGAAATTTATCCAAAACTTATAACTTTTTTGTATTAAAACTAGTTCATGTCTTAACTCGTCGCTTTTGAGAGATAATAGCCTATAGTTGGCTACCTAGGGCCTCAACAAAATTTGTACAAACGAGAGTGAAAGCTACCTAAAGTTGGAGCTATCAAGAATTGACACGGGAGAAGTCCTATGTAAGGATTGAGATTAGGCGGTGAATTCATCCACTCTGACGGCACTTTATCAATCTACCCTTAGGGGTGCTAATTGAGGGATCTACATTTATCAATCTACAGTTACCCTTAGGGGTGCTAATTGAGCGAGCGAGCCGAGCTCGACTTGTGTTCGAACTCGGCTCGAATAGTTCGAAACTCGTTCGAACTCGACTCGAGATCGAACGAGTTTTGAACATATATGCTCGAGTTCGACTCGAATATCTTTTATGTGTTCGAGCTCGACTCGTGCTCGAATACACTTAAACTGTTTAATTTTTCCGAGCTCGAACCCAGCTCGTTCGTGAACTCGAAACCGGCTCGATTAAAAGTCAAAAGTCCCTCACTTGAAAAAAATGCACTCAATGTGGATTGAACCCACAACCTTAAGGTCACCAACTTGAATACTTACCATCTCAACTATCTCACTTCTTTGTTATTATATTGTGTGTGTATATATATATATATAAATAAATAAATAAATAAATATAATATAATATAATATAAAACTATATTATTATATTATTTTATCGAGTCGAGTTCGAGTCGAGCTACGAGTCGAATTCGAGTCGACTCGAGTCGACTCGAGTTCGAGTTATAACCGAGTCGAGTCGAGTCGAACACGACCTTGCTCAAGCTCGGCTCGTAAGATTCGAGTTCGAGTCGAGTTCGAGCTCGAGCATTTAAATGTCGAGTTTCGAGTCGAGTCAAGTCGAGCCGAACGCTAAATGCTCACGAGCTGGCTCGCTCAATTAGCAACCCTAGTTACCCTCGTCTTATAAATTTTTATAGCACGATACAAATCAAAATGTTGAACCCAAACGGATAAACTAATTAGAGCGCAATCAACGACAAATAACATATTTCATGGTACAATTAGAACTTCAAATTGAATTGTTTGCCTCATCCAACATCAACATAAATGAGAATCCTACTCTCGTCAGCCACCAATTATATTAAAATTAAGTAAAATGACCCAAACATAAAATTTATAATATTTTTGAAGTTTGTTTGTTCAAATTTCTTTGGTGGCTATGCACCGAAATCTCCTCTAGGAGAAAAGATTTTGGTACTTTAATCCAGCTCAATCAAGCTAGAAATAACGCTGCCTTGTCTGAAAATAAAAATAAATAAATCAAGCTACAAATCATAGTTTTAAACTAACGAAAAACGCACCCGACATGCTGTCAGAAACTTATTGATAGCTCAACTTTGTAGTTTCACTCTCGTTGTACAAATTTTGTCTAGGCCCTGGGTAGCCAACTATAGGCTGTTATCTCTCAAAAGCGACAAGTAAAGACATGAACTGGTTCTGATACAAAAAATTATAGGTTTTGGATAAATTTCAATGGGACTAGCAGATTTTAGAGACTTACAAGTCATCTCATATAATGCTCACCACTTAATTCCAATCTTTTTTATATAAAATAATGAATATTTATTTAATTTTTTTAAAAACATAGCTGTACACAAATATTAAAAGTAATTTTAATTTTGATAAGTAAAAAATTAATAATTAAATATAATTTATTTTTTTAAAGATTTTTAATTCTAATAGAATTGTGCTCAAAGTTTTTTTCTTAACAATAAATTACAATATACTATTAAGTAACAAATTTTAATTTTAGTATAATTATAAATATATAAAAAATTATTGATATTTTAAAATTTTAATTTAGGTAGAATTATACAGTAACATTATCCTAATAATAACAAATAATAATATTTTCAAATTATATAAATATTAATTGGACCATAAAACTATTATAAGACCAGAATCAATGACACATGAAAGGTTGAAACACATTGAAAATGACATAGTAATAATTTTTGAAATCAATTTTATATATTTTTATTATAAGTTATATTAATAAATTTTAAATGTATCCAAGGGGCATCGCATGAGTTTATGCTAGTTAATAAGTTTCAAATATACCCCACTTTGTGCATGACCTTAGCTAGTATTTTATTAAATATAGGTTAAACTATAATAATGTTAAACAAAAAATCGTATTTTGTGAAAATTTTTAAATTGAAAAATCAAGGACAGATTAAAATGGTACAAAGGCTTTAATGAATCATACCAAATTGGAAGATAAGGTATAGGAAATAAGGGGGGTGATACTGGCACTGTTTAGAGCCATTCTACCCTTACCCCGTCTAATTATTTTCATTTTTATTTTTGTTTTTGAAAAAAACAAACACACCTCAGTCGGCCAAGTTGGAAGAAATTAAAAAAATAAAAAAATAAAAAAAGGGAAGAGGGCCCACACCAACCAACCACCCTTCCTATATACGTGGGTGCCGGATCCGCCGCCGCCTATGATTTGAATTCAGCCGCCGACCCCGCCGACCGCCGCCGACTCCGCCAGCTCAATTTCTCTGAGAAACTTCGACCTATATCTTCGCCGCCGGAAACGGAAGAATCTCCGGCGCAGGGAGCTGGGAAGGCGACAATCGACACCCTCCTGACCTTGCCGACCTTGACTCGGTAACGGCGTCGGCGAACTCTCTGGTTTTTGTTCTTGTTTTGGGATATTTTTCTGGTTGAAATCTGTTGTGGTTTGGATGGGGATGAGCAAAGACAAGATATTGTATGGTTGGTTCCACTTTTTTTGTCAGGGAATTGTTGAATTTTGATGTAATAAGGATTGAGCAATTATGCGATTGTGCAGTTTTTTAAAGGTGGGGAGTGTGCAAATGTGGAAGCTTGGTTCGTAATGAGAAGAAAAAATGGAACACTTTCTGCTTTGTTTTTTTGTTTGATATGTTTCATCTTTGAGAATCTTTGAGATGTGCAAAGGTGGAACCTTTTCTGCCTGAAATTGTTGAAATATGGATCATTATGGTTGCAATTTGTTCACTTTTTGGTGGAAACATGGAACTTATATTGAAATGTTGTGTGATTTGTTTATGCACCACTTTTGAGAATGTGATTCTGCCGGATTCTATTTTTTATTCAAGGATGTGGGTTTTTCAGGTGCTTGATTGAAGGGGCAGCTCTGGATTGTGGAAGATAGCTGCGAGGTTGAGGACGATGAGGATTGCTCGGCTTGGGACCGATGTAGGGATGTCTGAGCCCTGTGTTTCCTGCACCACATTCAACATCCTTGCCCCCATTTACAAGAGGCTTGATAAAGAGGTTGATCTCCTTTTGTCCAGATTGTGTTTTTCCTTGGGGGTTTTGAACATTGATGTATGTTTGTGCTGAGGAGTGTCTTTGGTTTTGCGTGTTGTGGGCAGGATCAGAGTTGTAGAGAGAGCCAATACCGGCCATCCTGGCTCAGTAGGAACAAGAGCATATTGGACAGGCTGTTGTATGATCGATCTTCAATCATTTGCCTTCAGGTGTGGGGTTGGTTCTGATCATTGAACTTTTTTCTCATGAAGTTGCATCCCCCCTTCATCTTCTTCTTCGAAGGTTTAGCTGTTTACTTCAATGCGGGGTTTGTATATGAGTTGGTTTTCATGTATACAGGAATTCTGGGTTGGAAGTGATGAACTTGTTGAAATGTATGACACACGACTTGGGGATGCAGGTTATGTTAATTTCAAGCTAGCACGCACTAATAACCGTGGAGATGGTATGCCTTTAATCTGTTTTTTGTCTGGTTTTTGAAAAGCTATAGCTTATGGGGAAATGTGAGACCTTCTGTACAGCAAGTTGTTTACTAATGTTCTGATGGCTAAAAAAATAAAAAATTGATCAACTTTGTTGTGCATACTGTGTTCTTTCTAATGTATAACCTTAAAGCTTTTTTGTCTGTTTTTACTTCAGCGCCAGAGTTGTGTGTGGGAGCCTTGTGTATCCTTTTTGTCGTAATTATTTTGTTGCTAATATTTGATTGCTTTTGGCAACAGGTCTTTTGACCGCTGTGCACAAGGATTACTTCAAGGTTTTAAACAATCAGGAATTGTTCTTTAATGATTTTGGAGATCGTGTTGCTCAAGTTTTACATGTTGAGTCTGTTGTACCTTTTTGGCAAAGCCAAAGCAGCAATATGCAGCAGCAAATTATTATTGTTAACACCCATCTTCTGTTTCCGCATGACTCAACTTTGTCCATCGTTCGGCTGCACCAGGTAGCTAATTGTCCCATCTCTATCATGCACTGCATTATTACTTATCTGATAGTGTCAAGCTACTTGCCTTTCGTTTTTGTTAGGTGTACAAGATTCTGCAAGATGTGGAAAGCTATCAGATAGACAACAAACTAAGTCCCATGCCTGTCATCCTGTGTGGGTTAGTGTTATGTGATCTATATCTGGTCGTGTAGATTTTATAGATTAATGATGACAACATTTACCATATAATACTGTTTGATATCTTTAGTGACTGGAATGGAAGTAAACGAGGTCATGTGTATAAGTTCCTCAGATCTCAAGGATTTGTTTCATCATATGATGCAGCTCATCAGTATACAGACAGTGATGCAGATGCACATAAGGTTTAGAGAGTATTAAGGTTTTGAACATGAGTTGAAGACTTCTATAGTTTTTAGCATTTTCTGATGCCTTTTCTGTTTATCTTATTGAAGTGGGTTAGCCACCGTAATCATCGGGGAAACATTTGTGGAGTAGACTTTATATGGCTTCGAAATCCAAACAGTGCTAAGAAAGCTTTGGATGTAAGCTGGAGTGAAGCAGTTTTTGGGATAATCAAGGTGCTTACACCAGTTCAATCTTTCTTCCAAACACATTTTTTATCTGTATTGACATTTCCTTAAACTGTCAAAAGTGTTGATAGTGTACAGTTTTCTTGTATTATTATTCCTTTCTTTTTGTCACTCTACCTGCTCACTCCCTCTGGTTTGCGTTTGATGATGTATTATTTCAAATTTTTCAGTATCAGCTTCGCCTGGCATGTCTATCAGATTATGATGCCTTTGCCTTTTTAAAATCAGGCAGTCCTGGGAGTTATATTACATTTATTGGGTTCTGTCAAGCTCTCCATCAGGTATCATCCTGCTGTTTCTTAAGGGTGATTTGGTGTTTTGCATGCTTAGAAGGTGTGCCTTCTAAAACCATCATCCTTATTGCAGTTAGGTTTAACTGGCCATTCTCACGGGTTGAGTAGTAAAGACCTCAAGAGACTATGGGTGCAAGTAGATATTGACAGCATTGGCATTGTTGATTATTGTCAATTTCAGGTAATTACTTTTACCCTGCGAAAAACGTTCCATCTTTATTGACCAATTTTTTCCTTGAACATTATTGCTGGACTGGTTTATCTATGGATCTCAATTTAGGATTCAGCTGATACCTGGGCCAAGATGTCCTTTTTATACTGCCATTTTTTCCCTGTTTTCTTCATATGATTGTCATATTTTAAAGAACTTTTTCTATTTCAGAGACGCATATGGGATCCGAAATGGGAAGATCAACTTGAAGATGAAACCAAAAATGGAAGGAGGGTTGAAACCATCGGCCTTAATGTTAAGTATGCTGCTTTCTTCCCTAAAGAAGTGGAGAAGGGCAAGTGGCCAGACAACTATTCCTTATCTGATCATGCTCCGCTGACTGTAATATTCTCGCCAGTCCGGATATCTTGCTAGCAGACTGTTTGTTTAGCCTTGCTCCTTCACAAAGTTGGCGTGGTATATTCGTAATTGGAAACTGCCATAGTTTTAAGGAAGCGAGCAATGGTAATAAATCAGAGGGAAAATGATGATAAGGAGGTGGTAGGTTTTGTTCAGATATTTCTTTTGATTTTGGCTCAAAGTTCTGTCTTGCTGCATAGTCTGCATGACATGGCGCTTGAACAGCTTCAGAAAAACCATTTCTCTACTCAATTTTTAACTTAGTGGAATGCGCTCAAGGATACCAGGAGAAGAACCATACTTGTACAAAACTCCAATATGAGCAGGCCAACAACACATGCATACATCTTTCTACAAAAGTGTTTTGACTATTGGCTTCAATGTTAACATTTCTTTCATTACTTTTTATTGTTTTTCATACAGCTTTTCATTGAATTTGGATTATCATGTATATAGAACCTATGTCAATGATGGTGGTCTTATTAATGTACTCTTTTAACTTGTATAGACAATAAAATCTTGTCACTTTTGTTTCCTCATCCCTTAATTAGCTGGGAGTTAAATGGTGATGCAATTGTTATGGGACACAAATTCATATTAGGGACTTAACTCTTAGATTTTTCAAATTTTCTGTCCACATGGTCTGTGACCTGATTTGATTTTTGGCTCATACTAATCAAAGGTGGTTTAGGATCTATTTGGTTGGCATGAAAGAAATGAAAAATCATTAAAATTTATATATGATAATTCATATCAAAAGTACTGATATTTCATATCCTCTTAAAAAGTTATTTATTTTTGGAGTATTTTATGTTAGGATGCAAGTAATATTTTACATCAAGTGGTCCCCTTTAAAAATTTATTCTCAATGAGGAAGTTTTCTTTGACATCTCATATTTTAGTAAAACTTTTTATAAAATATACTTAAGAAAAGTTCAAGTATTTTACATCTTTTTCATGCTAACCAACCAATCGAAGCTAGTGATAACATTTTATAATGCACATGGTTTATTATAAGTTGCAAAATGTTAGTATGTAACTAGATATTATTATTTTATTATAGAATAATTAACTGCACTGTTTTCATTTTATTGAAAGTAGTCATTTATTTTTAAAAGTTGATATGTATAAATAAGAAATACTATTATTACTATGTTTAATTAAAATTTTATATTGTTATATCTTTTTAAAGGTTTTTGTGATGTAAATATATAATGCTAATGTCTAGCAAATATGTGAATTTGCCCAGTATTATGTAGCCAAAAAGTTGAAAGACTCAAATGAAAATTTATAATTATTAATTATTTATTGCAGGTCAAAATAGTCAAACGTCCGTACTAGTAGATGGCTAAAAGGGTGGTAAATGGCGCCATAACAATTAATGATAGACAAATCGGTAAATGGTGATAGTAAATACTTTCAATCATGCTGTAATCATGCCACTTGCAAACCTACTTTCGAGTTAGGGCAAAAAAAATCGAGCACCGGGGGAAAAGCAGTTTAGGGCGGTCATTGCCACCCTCATTACTTGGCTGGTTCTAGGGGTGAGCGTTCAATTTGTTATATTCTGAACAAGCCGAGCCAAATTTCCAAACAGCCATACCGGTTACTAAATTTGAAACAAACCAAATCCAAATCAAAGTTTAGAAAAATGGATCACTTGGCTCGATCAATTTGGTCAATTAAAACCTCTTGGAACTTGCAACCTAATGGGTCTCTTCATGGGCTCCATTCGAAGTCATACATACCACCACCCTTGTATGAAAAGATATATTTAATATTTGGATAAGAAACAAGTTTGGGGTGATCCGATCCGTATATGATCCGAATAGGCAATATTTAATAAAATTATATTTAAAATGTAACACCATAATTAGGCTCTGCAGTAGAACTGACATTAAAGTATTAAAGCTTAGACCAGTACTTTCATGCAATTGGACATCATAAATGAATTCAAATTATAAAGAGACTTATAATCTTGGGAAAAAATTAGCAATCTTCTGTATAATTAAGAGTTTCCTAGTCTTCACATAAGCGCTTTTCCTAAAAAATCAAACATCACAAAAGATCCTCTAGCTATGTTTCTTCTTCACTCAAGGTACCTCTACAAGTGACATGGTTTAGCGTACCTAGTTAATTTTATCCATGAGTTCCAAGACTGCGAGGGCTTGGAGAATTCCTACACAAAATAAATAAACATGCGTGCCCCAAAGTATTTCGCCTACAAAACAACTCAAATACAAGTTACCGGTAATTATAATGACACAAGACAATCACAAAATTTCGATAAAAAATGCATGTAGGCTCTTATACATGATCCAAGTGGCTCATTAGCATAGAATACTATTCATTATATGGCCAAATACCTCATTGGATAATCACAGTGGCTCACAAGCCTCGCATAATATTTATATTACATGGCCCACTGGTCTAACATAAATATGAACAAACCACACACAATAGCAAACAAAGCAACCTTTCCCAGAGAGATTATCGAGCTTGCATTTTCTCCGACCAAACTTATGACACCACACTATATAGAAAACATATGCTACTAATCAAAAGACTACCGCTTTAGAATAACTACTGAAAAGTTATTCCAAACTGGCAAATGGGCAACTCATCATCCATGATTGGAAACTCTCATAATCCACATCATCATCACCATCATAATGTAAAGTGGCCAATTGGGCATAATTATAATCACTGAGATAAATATGCACATGAACTGGAATTCTCAATGATAACGTGTCAGTATTATGCATGAGCCAAAATTTAGCCGATGACAATATTCCCATGGCCAATAGGGCCTAAGCTTATCACTGAAGTGCATGGTCTAGATATACTCAAGGGAGAACACGCTCATGCTAAATAAATACTGCTAGTAGGCACTATAGCTGATAATCAAATCATAAACATATTTATAATAAATATTAACCACCTAATCGAACACCACAAGTGGGTACCGCTAGGCCCCCTCGATTGGCATCATGCTCCCATCCATCAAGCATGTATAGAAAAATCCAAAATCATATAATATGTATAAGGCATAGGAAAGTCTCATAAATAGATCTAAAGTGGCTTCTGAACTTAATCTCAATTTTTAAAAATTCATCAAGGGATCTCCAACTTTAAACTTTCGTTAATCTAGAAAATTCGATTAGATGGCCCACAGGTAATGAGATCTAATAAAATGCCATTAACCACGTCCCATGATATGAAAATATAACAGCATAGAGCCAAAACAACAGATCATGTATAGAGAGAGAGAGAGAAAAGAGAGAGCCTTAATGGACTTGTGAGGCAAGCTCCACGTCTTAGCTTCGATGAGCTCAACTCCAGAACTTACATCAGAAACGAACTCTACAACTAGGTCTAACACGTTTTACATGATGCATGGTTGTGTGTGTGCTCACACCAATAATAACATCTTAAACAGTACGCAGCAACAAATGAATACATAAATAAACACTCACCACAATTGGGACATAAATGAGCAATCGGTAGAATTATTAAATAATAAATAATTTGACAACTCATGTGTCCATAAAGTAAAATATATAATAACATGATCAAGTACTACTACATGAGTATGTGACTACACATGCGAAAACAGTAATAACAATACAAACATGTGTGGGTAAATAAAATAAATAAATAAATGACTAGATAAATAATTAAATAATAATACTAATCGTTGGCAATAATAATAATATGTTAGTAACTATCCATGTATGCAATTGAACATGAATAAACGATATCACATACGGAAAATAATAATAAACCATTAAATAAATAACAACTAATAAATATATAATAAACGTGGACAATAAAATAATAATAAGAGGGAAATATCACCAATAATAACAAGAGCCCGTTATACTGTGCTCAAGCACAGGTAAGTTACCTGTGCTTGAGCCATCCAGCCGGATGGATTCAAATCCAACGGCCGGATAAAAAAAAAAAAGTTTGGGGCGGCGCACGACGCCGCCCCGGCCGACCCGACGCTCGCGGCGACACCCTTCCCCCGACCACCGGCGGCGACGGGGCGGTAGATCCTAGCCGCCCCGCCGCTTCCCACCGGCCAGCCGCCCCGCCGCGCCACCCCCCTCCCCCCCCGTCCCGCCCGCCACCCGCCGCGCCCCTCCCCGCCCGCCACCCCGCCGCGCCCTTCCCCCCCCCCCCCCCGACCGTCGTTGTGGTCGGGCTACCTCCTCCGCCGTCGCTGCTGCGGCGCGCTGTCGTGGCGACCTCACCTTTTCATTTTTTTTTGATCTTGGCCGTTGGATGCGTCCGTCAAACAAGTGCACAGGCGGCTTGCTACGCGACCTCGAACATAATAAACATATTTCCTAATAATAATAATAATTAATTTTATAAGCATGCATCATACCTATAAGTGAACAACAACATGAATGATCAATAATCAATAAATAAATAAATGAGAAAATAAACATTAAATAAAATAATAAATAAACAAAAACATTCATAACATTAAAATATAACAAACTACGTGAACGTAAGCCAATCTAGGGAGTCTTGAAATACTGAAGGTCCAACAGACGAATGGCTGGTTGAAAAACCTTGCCAGGCGTCAACTCAGCAGTTCGGGCTGAGTCGTGGAGTCAACTCAGTTCGGAGTCGGCTGCCTGGCTGATTGGGTTGAGCCCAGCCGGACATGGACATGGGCATAGGCAAGGAGAACATAAGTTGCGGGAAGCAGGCATGATGGGGTAGGTGGTGCCCGTCGTTGGATGAGATGGGGAGAGTGTCTGTGGTTGTGACCGCCGAGTCTGGCCACCAGTTGACCGGAAAATGGCAAAGAGGTGATGAGAATATTTGACGAGAAGTCGGATATGGATGTGGTGGATTTGGATCGTAGGTGGTAAAAAAAATGGACCGTAAATCTTTGATTTGGGTTTGGATTTTTAAATTCAGGTCGGATATACATGTAGCCATATCTCAATTCATATTCAACCCAAAGGCATTCCTACTGCTTCGCATCACTCCTCCGACCCACCGTATAATATTCGGTTTGGGTCAAGTTGACCTACTAACTGAAATAGATATCAGGCTAAACTTCTGGTCACAAGTAAGATTAGAGATAGATATCCATTTTATTAGAGATTGATGTCCATTTCTTGAAAGCATAATATAATATAAAAATTTATTTGACTAAATATTAACTCAATTAGGATCAATTTACTATACGTAATTGAAAAAAGAATAAACATGAAAATTGATTAATAATAAAAGGAAGTAGAATTGAGTAACAATACATGTCACAAGTCTAATTCTTATCACTGGACAATAATTATTTTAACAACCTATCTTTCTTTCTCTCTTCATCATATATGTCCATTTCTATTGCAAATAGGGAGATCGATCATCCTTATATAGAATAAAGTAAAATGGATCATCATCCCTCTCATATATTTAGAAAATACAATTTTTAGAAAATAAATTAAAAAGCTACAAAAGCGAATAGAATGTATTGTGAGTGGGAATATATTAATAATAAAATTCCATTTAAGCAAGAATACACCAATCAACTATGTTTCCTACGAAGCCATACTAGGTAATGATATTGTTAAATTTAAGATACAATTTTTGGGAAGCTTTGTTTAGTCTATATTGATTTGTTCAATTTACACAACAAACTCTCTTTTCCGGTAGTCACAAAACCTTTTGGCTTGTCCATATAAACTTCCTCTTCTAAGTCTCCATTCAAAAAGTAGTTTTCACATCTCTTTGGTGAAACTCGAGTTTATACTGAGCCACAAAAGCCATGATAATTCTTAATGTATCCTTCTTTGAAACTGAAGAGAATGTTTTATTATATCAATGCCCACTTTTAAATAAATCCTTTGACGTTAAGTCTAGCTTTATATCTTTTAATATTGCCTTTGGACTCATATTTGGTCTTGAAGACTCATTTACTATGGACTTGTTTTAATCCTTGCGACAACTCTACTAAGTCCCGGACTTTGTTGTTATCTATTGATTTAAGCTTTTCTTTTATGACATTGAACCACCTTTTTAAATTGTCACATTTCGTGGTTTGTATGAATATATTTTGATCCTTATTAATGATCAAGTCCATTCATGTTCAAGTAAATAAACTATATACTTATTTGGAATAGGTGATCTTCATTTCCTTTTAGGCCTTCGCAAAGCTATTTCTGGTTGAACAACTTGTTCACTTGGAACTTGTGCCCTATCATCAAATGGTTCATTGTTATGTGGGTTTTGGACTATCATTTGTTGTTCTCGTATGTTGTTTAACTATAATACAACAAGGGGGACAACAATGCGAGAAAAAGTACAGGCTGTAGGATCTTGAATGTCCACTTTTTGTGGTTCCAAACTCCCACTAACTTGACCATTCTCAATGAACTTAGCATTGTCAGATTCAACTTTTCTCATACTATGGTTAGGATTCTAAAATTTATACCCTTTTGACTTTTTAAAATAACTGATAAAATAATCACTAATGGTCCTTGCCTCGAATTTCTTTCATGTAGATTGTATACCCTTACTTCGTTGGACAACCCCAAACATGATATACCTTAAACTATGGTTTCATTTGTCTATAATTTATAAGAAGTCTTTTCATCTGTCTTAGTAGGGACCTTATTCAATAGATGAGGTGTGGTCTTTAATGTATTGATGATACTTTGTAAATTAACATAACATTTTGATAGCTTTTGTATATCATTTTCATGCCCAAACATAGCATTTTTAGCTAAAATTTAAAAATTTTGAATTATTGCAAGTTATAGCAAACATGCACAAATCTACAACCAATTCTAAATAAAGAATCATATTTTGAAGGAGAATAAACAAAGCTCGGGCACACTTGTATGTGGGATCAAACTACACCACCAAAAGGATGGACCACTTTGGAATACATCCTACGATGATTAGACCTGGATCAGACTTGTACATGACCAGACTTGAAATTCTTGCACATGATTTTGACCAAGGAAGGTAGTCTGCTCACCTACACCCGCTCCCCTCCTTTTGGGCATATCCACCAACTCCCCTCTTCTCAAACTATTAGATGAACACCATGAGGAGTAAGGAAGACATCCAACCACTACCATTGACTAAAGAAGACACTCATGCACATTGGTGCAAATGAAAGATGCAAGGAAATTTCCTCCATCAGCTTAGTCTGCACCTCCAATTTGAATGACGTGAGTTCTATGGGATAACTCCACGAACCGTGTAGAGGTAACAAGACGACAAGGGGACAAGGATGTATGCACAATTTGAAATGTGGATAATGAAGTCAATACCTGACCTATTTTGGAGGAAGGAAGCTACCAAAGAGCTGCTAAACTTTCAAGAGATATCTACTCCCACTAGCTATATATACCTTTCCTCACACTGTAGAAAAAGGATGGAGATGAATACACATAGATAACATATACCTAGGTAGACATTTGAGGAAGAAAACCCACTCTTCATCTCTTCACCTTTCACCCTCTCAAGCTCCACACTATTAATTGGAAGAATGAGTTGAAGGTCAAGTAGAAGAAGCCGCGGAAGCCTAGTTACAAAGAAGTAGGACTGCAAAAGGGAAGCTCACGCCAGGGCCTCAACGTCATAGATTTTCATACCTTTTTCTTCTCTTCTTACAATGGTGTCTTCTTTGATGAACTTTATGATGTATTATTACTCTTATATGTAGTAAACTTTAGTGTCTGGGATGTATAATAAATCTTGGTTAATATGTAATATATTTTGTTTGTGTTATCATGTTGCACAAATTGTGAGTTGATTACTTCATACATGTTATTCATGCTTCAGAGATTGGCTAGCTTTTGTATGATTAAGAAATTCAGTCAAAATTTAGAAGTAGGCGGATCTATGATATCTATGGATGAAGTAATTTATGATTTTAACTATAATAATGCATTAAAATCATAGATATTCATATCAGAGACTTGATCGTAATTCACTAAATTAGTTTTGTTTACACAGAAATGTAAAATGATGCTAGGGTAGTAGGTTATGATAAGATGCAGAACCCCATTACAAATAAATTTGTTTTCATGGATATCAACTGCAATTATGTGTAACTTGATTAACATAACAAAATTTTCTACTTATCAATTAAGTGAAATTATCCATTCTCAATCCATTTTTATTAAAAGAACTTGTATTAACTTTGACTGATATTTTTTGTCTTCATGCCTTTGCATCTTTTTCTCATTTAAAGTAGTATACCAATTCATGCCTTCACATTAATTTGATAGTTGTCAAATAGACTTCCGTTACATCATACACTTTCTGTAGACAATTGAGTAGGTTTAATAACTTAGCTATCATCAGTGTATATATATAGAACATTAAATCCTTTTGGGAACGATACTTACTCATCACTCTATTACTTGTTCGATATGTAAACTTGTGCGATGCATTGATAGAACAACAAAAATTCATCCACAATGATATGCGAAGAGTGTATAACTTAACATACTCATAACCATTTTCACGAGAGTACAATTCTGCTTTCAGCTATACCATTTTGGTGAGGTGTACCAAGCATTGTATACTAAGTACAAATGCCTCAACTTTGAAATAACTTTGTAAATGGATCAGGATTTTGACCATTTTTGTGAAAATTTTCATAATGTTCACCATGTCGGTCAGAACTCAAAACTTTAACCTTCTTGTTTAACTGCTTTTCCACTCACAATTTCAGGTATAAATATTATTACTTAAATATGCATATTTTTTGAAACAATATAACGAAATATAAAATATGTATAAAATAAAAAAGCATTGCATATGTGTGTGAACATATTAATAAAAAAAATTAATATATGAGAGGTATACATATTAAAAAAATACATAATATAATATAAAAATGTATTCAACTATGATTAATTTTCCACATGTAACAATTAGATGTATACTTAAATCAGGCTTCTACAAAGGGTAATAAATTTAATTAAAATTAAAATACATATAAAAGAAAAAAATTCAAGCTTGTCCCACACGCATAACACACCTAGTTTATATAAAGATCTAATATTCCAAAACAGGAACAAAAATATTAACATATAACAGTTATATCTTATGATTGATTATTGATTATTTCTTCTACAATTCATCTTGCCGCTCTGGCCACATCTCCGGCCGTCAAAGGCGCGTATTTATTTTTAAAAAAGTGAGTTCAATCAAAATGATTCAGGTTTGGCCATTAATTTTAATGTTTTGAGTTAATTATCCGAAACTACACTAGAGGACAGTTTTGCCATTAGATCATGGCTTCTCCTTTTCTGGTATTGAATTGGGGTTGGAATTCTTTTCTATTCTCGTTTGTGATGTTGCGGCTAAGGGATTGATTTGGTTGATTGGTTTTGGTATTGGATTGGGGAAAACTGGATTTTTTTTCTGGTGAAAACCTTTGGTGGTCTGGATGGGATTGAGCAAAGATGATATCTTGTCTTGTAATTAATTGGTTATATTTTTTTATAGAATTGTTGAATTTTGATGTATTAGGGATTGTGCAATTTAGCAATTGTCTACTTATTAAGGATGAGAATGTGCAAAGATAGATTTTGGTTAAATTTTGGATGGAAATGAGCAGAGATGGAATGTTTTCTTGTTTGAACTTGACTTTTTTTACAAAAAGGGGTTAATTAAGAGAAAGGGCCAGCGTTTAAAATAATTACAAAGAAGGGATTGAAAATAATATCTGGTCAAATGTAACCTTGTACGTGGGGGAAATAATAACTATTGCCTAACTGTACTCATTTTTAAGTAATGCTACAAGAGGTGGGCTTAATCGTTTAGAATTATATTGGAAAAAAATAGCTAAGCACTTTTTACTGCTTAAAAATAGTTAAAATAAGTGATAAATTTAATCGTACCGTTTTCATTTTGAAATAGTAGATATAGGAGCTTCTACCATTATTGTTTTATTGATTTACATTTTTATTGGAAGTAGTTGTTTATTTTTGGAAGTTGATCTATATAAATAATAATTAGCATTATTATTATGTTTAATTAAAATTTTATATATTATTATATCGTACTAAATGTTAGTTTAACGTAAATGTATAGTCCGTGTGCTCTTCATTGGCTCCATTCAAGGTCATAGTTGAACCCTTATATGAAGAGGTAAATTACTAGTCATTACTAATGGTTGTGTATTTTTGAGAAAGAGATACAGCTGCGATCACAACCCCTCGTAAAAAGGGGTATTGCACCCCTTTGAATTTTATGAGTTTCTTTATATAGGAGGTTTGATCCTTGCGAAGTTGTTTATTAAGGTTAGTGAAGTAGTCTCTCATCTCGCTCTCACTGTAGACAGGTTCTACCCATAACCGTTGAACAATCAGAGACCCTTATAGAAAAAGATCGACGTAAGCAATCAGGAAAGACTCGGGAGTTATCCGCTGTAATGTAAGTTATGCTGATTTCCCATAGTTAAACAAAACTAAACTCTGGTCACTCCGAGTTGTCACCGTCACCCAACTATTATTTCCCCTCAATCCAAGCCAACCCAATGCACAAATGACATATCTCCTTTTAAACATCTTGATCAAACCCACGTACAGGGACAAAGCCATCCAGATCTATTTTCAACCCCTTCATTGTAATTATTCAAATCTTACCCCATTTATGTAATTAATTCAAAGAGATTCTTTTCTAAAAACAGCGTTTTGGTTTCGAGAATTGCTTAATTATGGATTGTTTTGGCATATTTGATTCGTTTTGGATGAAAGAAATGCCAATTTTAAGTTATTCCTTTGTCTTTGGCTTGGAAGGGCCATTAGCTCATTTATTGGGATGCAATGTTTTGGCTTGAAGGTTAAGTGTTTTTTTATGAGAAAATGACATTACTTTGAAATAAATTTAATTATTAATACCATACCACCAGTTCTACCCATTATATTATGTACAGTCTTCAAATTCGATACTGTACAGGCTATGTACCAATTGAACGAAATGTACCCTATACATGGCAAGGATCCGGTATAGCAACGTCTGGCATTTAAAACTATGACCTAGCCATCATCCATTGCCTCCCCTCGCTCACTAGTCCCTCTTCTCCACTTCTTATTGGGGACGGTCGCCGGCGCTCTCAGATGCCACCGGGAACCCTCTTCCCCTTGCCCATGCATGCCTGTGTCTACCCAAAATGGAGAGAGGATAAGAGCTTGAACGATTTATATATTGCCTCCTATTAATCTCTTCTCTTCATCATATTTTTAGCTCAGTTCTTGGAACATGGATGGTTTTCTCTCCCTGGGGAACCACCGGACAGCCCCACCGGGAGACAAGGTCGTTGGTTCTGGGACGACTTGCTGCCCGTCACGCATCCTGTCTTCGACCACCCTCCAACGCAGATTGAGATGGACGCAGTATTACAAGAAATACTTGAATGGGATCCTTATGCCGATTATCAGGAGGAGAACGGAGTTGAGAGACAGGAATCTGGTGCTTTTAACTTGGAAAGGCTTGGTGGTTGTTTGGTTGCAAAGGAGAGTATTGTTGGGTCGAAGATGATCTGTTGTGAAGCGACTCAAGTTGGAAGTGGACGTCAAGGTGTTGTCTACTATGATCATCATGCCCAGCAAAATGATGCAGACAAACTTCAATTGCTGGCGCTTCCACCAGATTGTAATTCATGTGAACGGCTCAGACTAATGATTCATTGCAATGGTATGGAGTTCAATACAGAGATTGATAGTTCATTATCTGAAAAACACATAAAATTTTAATCAATAATCAATCATAAGATCAAACTTCCTTACATGCTAATGTTTTTGTTCCTGTTATTGGACAACTATGTCTTTATGTAAATATTTTTGTTGTAGTTTTGAGTATTATGCTTTATTTTTCATTCTTATGCTTAACTAAAAATTACCACAGTAATTGTTACATTATATGAGATTTATTGTCAAAACTTGTAGTTTTTTGTAGTTCAAGGAAAGCCCTCAAGAATGAAAAATACGATGGTTTTATTCGTACCATATAAAGAATTCTTAACTTTTTTAATCCTAGGAATGGTGACGAAGAGAACGGAGATTCACAGGAAGATCAGTTCTTTATACCATATCATTATATGTACAACTAATATTGAGACAGGAGGTGTACCTGTTACACACCATAATATGTTTGAGTAAGTTCTTTATTACTAACATTTCAGATTTTCTACAATGTTCAATTATGTTGTAAGTTTGTCATGTATATATATCACAATAGTAGAAAGCTGGTGAATTAATTTGAGCTTGTTACCATGTACTTTTTTAAAAGGTAAGTTTCTTGTACATACTCTAGAGAGATGGCATAGTACACTGTAAAGATAAAATAGCAAGACACTTCATTAAAATTGTGATATCGTCGTACCTCAATTCCTCGTTTGGAAAAATATTCCCAACCATTTTTTTGAAGTAAATAGTCGAGTTTGTTTTCTTCTAATGGCATTCTGAATCACTGCATTTGTTTGTCTTAGCCATACATTAGCATCGTTTCAGATCGAATGTGTAAAGCTCTTAACTTGTTCTTTCATTTTCTTTTCAGGCTTCAACACTTAGAGATGGCAGAGCCTTTGCTGGGGGATTACTTTCGTCATCAAGAAGGTTATTATCTGGTGTATGACTCAAACAACAAGAGAACCAAGGACGAACATATTGGAAACCTTCCATCTACATCAATTGGTTCCTTCCAACCTTCTCCAAAGAGTGAAGGTCATGCCAGTCCTTCGATGAATGTTCTTCAACCATTCAGTTCTTCAAGTGGGTATCCTTAAAATTTTCATTTGTTCCCCAAAAAATGGTTGATTTGATTACCGATTACAACCATGTCTTCCAGGACCTCCGAAAGATTTACAGGAAAAGTGCTATTTTTATGGTTCAAGTGGGGAACAGATTGGAGTTCCCAAGAGCCGCTTGACCCTAAAGGTAATCCTCACTTTATTAATGTTTCAGTGTTGTTCTAGCCGTTCTTTTATTTTGTTAGTCAACATATTCTACGATTAATTGGTAGCTCTAGTCATATGTATTGATCTATTGAGTAGGAGACTAACTCAAAATCTACCCTAAAAGGAAAACTCAATACTGACCTATGATTAGAATCACGAGATTTAACCAATTAAAATACAACAATTAAAAAAAATCAAATTATTATAATATGTATTTTTATTTAAGTAGGATCTAGCTTTAAAGTCAGAATCAATCAAATATATATATAAGTTATTAAATTAATATAGTTTTCTCGTTATTCAATTTGAGTTTGTATATAAAATCAAACTTTGTTTGATCTAATAAAAATTGCGCATAGTGAGACGTCTTGACTAATTGTAATTATGCATATTTTCTGTATTATTGTAGAGAGAGAGGACTGCAAAAATGAATCTGGATGACTTGAAAAGCTACATGCATCTCCCCATAGCCGAAGCTGGGAAGAGGTTGGATATTTGCCCCACCGTTTTAACTAAAATTTGTAAGAGGAATGGTCTGCGAAGATGGCCATACCGAAAGGTCATGTTTCTTTCCCGATCTAAGTGTTGTGATATACAGATTGAGCTGGTTCTCACCAATTTAAATGACCCGATTCTTAGTTTGAATTAGTTAAATATCAATATTATTTAATATATTTTTCTTAATCTATTCTGATTTTTCCAACTATTCATTTTCATTTTTTGAGTCCTTCCCTTTGGTTGACACTATTAGTTTAAAAATAAAGTGTGCTGAAGGCTGTTTTTGTCGCACCTTTGTAGATTAGGGCTATCGACCGGAGCATAGCAGCCATTGTGCAAGGGCTAGAGAAGGTCAACGACCACCGCGAGAAGTCCAAAATGTTGCTCGAGATTGACCGCCTCAACAATGACAAGGAACTTGCATGTCACAGCAACAGTAACGAGGCCAACGACAGCGAGGAAAATGATGACTATTAATTGAATGAAAGCTTATTCTCTTTTACATGGGTTCAGTAAGTGTCTGCTTTTTTAGTAATTTTTAGCACTGATGATCTGTTTCTTTATAGCATTTAACTATTAGAAGACATTTATGACAATACATTTACGAGACATTGAATTTTAATTCTTCTATTTGTTGGTTGTTAATGTTGAGTCCTTTTTAGTTGAGACTTAATTGTTGGTTTGATTTGCATGAGACAGAAGTATCCATGCATTGGTTACCCTGAAACATAGTTTTAAATATAGTTAATATTGTGTACTGCCTTCGGTGCAGTTTAAACCTACAATTTTAGTCCTAATGAGACTTTTTAATCTGGAATTTTTATAAAATTTTGCTTTTCGTGTTGAAAATCACAGTATTTTAATTAGTATTTAATAAAATATTGATGATAAAATATATTTTTAATATTTAATAAAATATTTTACTCATAATTTTAAAATCTAGTTGAATCCCTCTTGAATCGAACATGACATTAATATCATACATTACTTTATATACATGTAGATTAGTGTAGTGCGCGTGTATTGTAATTTTTTTTCACAAACAAATTTAGGGTGGGCGTTTATTGTAATTTTTTTTCACAAACAAATTTAGGGTGGGTTTCACTTTAGTTTGAATTTTTTGAAAAGGCACCATTCGTTTGCTATTATGCAAATGCATGACTTGCTTAGTTGATAGTATAAATTATCCTATGACCTCAATTACGCCCAATTAAATGCATGCTATTTGCAAGTGATCAATGTGGATATTTTTATGTTAAATTAAAATAAAAATTTTGTGTGTTCTGAAAGATGGATGTCTTTTCCACGTAATGCATTTTTTAACGTCCTTTCATCGTGTAAAACTCGTTTTTGCCCGAATGGTTTTACTATTGGTTCGGTTTTGACCGGGATCGTGATGTTTTGTTTGACACTTTTCGCCATGTATGTATATGTATGTGTATATGTATATGTTTGATGTGTCTGAGTCAAGGCCCTAGTCTCCCCTTGTGTTTGGCCAAACTGGTTGGACCAACTCTGATACCTATGCTCAGGAACATCGAAGACAACCCATGCGGCGTGTTTCCCTCCTCGGAACCACCAGCCAACAGTGCTATGCAGCCAGCGGATGCACTGCACAACACCACTCCGGACACCACCTTCGCATACACCCGAGCAAAATACCGGTACCACGCCCGATTGCTGGCGCGTCCAGGTACCGGCGCTCGGCTTCCCGGTTGCAGCGCACTGCCGGACACTTGCTCGATCGCACCAAGTCACAGCGTGATACGTCCCTGTACCGGTCACCCACACTTGCCGGCACACCCTGATCGCAGGAATCACCGATCAGGTTCTCGGTCACCAAATCCGACGCACACACAATATTTTACGGGAACTCAGCCCAACCTCTATTCCACTAGTATGAATATAGGATACAAGTAATCTATACACTAGACTACCAGCAAGTCGTGGACATTCACTCCCCACGACTTGGCCTCTCGACACTCCCTCGACAGGACTTCGCAACTCTCGGCCACACGCTCGAGGTTGCTGGACAGAACTGGGTGACTCGGCCCTCAGGCGGACAGCAGCTGCACCGGCAGCTTACCTTGGAGTTCCAGTCCTAGGCTCGGCAAGGACTGCTGCAGGAAACCCCAAGGCGTCCCCTTTTCCCCGACTCGATCTCTCCTCACCTCAAAGGGAGACACTTACCCACACTTGTTCTATCACTCTGATCTCTCTCATCTCCAAATGAGACTCCTCCTTATATAGGCATTGGCTGGACAAAAGGGGCACATCACCTTGCTGGATCCTGGCCATCCAATTCCCGATCAATGGCTCAGCATGCTCAATACCAGCAGTCACCTTAGTGATGTTCCAGCACTGCCCTTCACCGTTGATCACCTCATCCACGGTCCAGGATGATCTACCGACATCACCACAACTCTTGGAGTTCCAGCACATTTACTGGAAAGCCCATGGTGCACTCTAGCCTGCTGGTCGACCCTCATGGTTCACCCCGGCTAGACCTGGTACCGATCCTGCACACAGCAGGCTCCAGACCGCTCAGCACACAGCACCGGCTCCAGACTCACTCGGACCCGGGTGCCCGCACATCAACCTCCACACCAGGTTAGTCATGCCCGGTATTTTGATCGATCAATCAGCTGGCACGCGCGGTGGTGCTCGCTCGACACACACAACTGGTTCCCAGCATCCTGCTTAGTCCCCACACGCTACTGCTGCCCACATGCTCGGCCATGGTGCACGGTCACCTGCACGCTCCCGCACCCGGTACTGCTCCTGGCATGGCACGACCTCGCATGCGCCTGATTCCCTACGGCTCGGTACCCGGTAGCGGCTTGTTCGCCCGCTACACCCGCCATCGGCACACGACATTGTGACCGGTCATTGTCCCGGCACGCATGCACTCCCGATAGACGCTGCACCCATCGGTTCCCCAACTGCACTCCAACATGATGCATGGCTCCGGTAGGTTGTTCCACCACACGAATAACACCGGCTATCCGCCTTTGACACGGGATTCGCTAGGGACAACCGCCAAACCCTAGCGCCTGACTGTCCCACAAGCTAAGCCTGTAACAGTTCTCCCCCACCAATGAGAGCCGATGTCCTCATCGGAGGGTTAAGTCCTGCCAAATACTTCTTGATTCTCCCCTCGAATTGCCACAAGTCCTCCGCCTTTTCCCAACTCGCCTTGCTTTTCGGTTCCCCCTTCCACTTGATAAGATACTCCGTCCCAGAGTTTGGAGCACCTTGCCTATGCTCCAAAATCCTCCCCACCTGATTTTGCAAACTGTTGCCGGATAGTCGGTGGAGCTCTCTTAGGACGAGCTCTCCTTGGATTGACTAGATCCTCATGGAAAGGCTTGAGAAAACTGACGTGGAAAACCGGGTGAAGCTTGTATCTCTCGGGAAGTTTTAACCGGTATGCCATACTCCCGATGACCTTCTCCACCACGAAAGGACCGTCATACCGTTGCACCAACGCTCTGTGCACCTCGGTACGCCTGATCTTCTTCCAGATCTGTGGCGTGAGCTTCAGCATGACTTGGTCCCCAACGCTGAAGGATAACGGCCTTCTCCTCAAGTCCGCGTATCTCTTCATTCTCCGCGTTGCCTTGGCTAACGAATCTACCGCATCCTCGTACAGGTCTTGCCTTTCTCTCGCAAATCTGTACGCCGCTGGACACTTGATCCCCCGTCCTTGTTGGGCAACCTCCTGTGGTGTGAGAGGTTGATAGCCAGTCGCCACCTCAAATGGACTCAGCCCCGTTGCTGAAGAACGATGCAGATTATAAGAAAACTGTGCCGCGTCAAGAAGTTCCAACCAGTTCGTCTGGCTGGCTGTGACGAAATGCCTCAAGTACTCCTCTAGTACCGCATTCGTCCTCTCAGTCTGTCCGTCAGACTGAGGATGATTGGCTGTAGAGAAATTCAGTTTGCTCCCTAGCAATCCGAATAAACACGTCCAGAATCGTCCCGTGAATCTGGAGTCTCGGTCGCTCACAATGTCTGCCGGCACGCCAAAGTGCTTGACCACGTTCTTGAAGAACAAACCCGCAGCAATCTCGGCTGGACATGCCTGTGGTGCTGCAGAAAATATGGCATACTTGGAGAACCGATCTACTACCACCATCACAGAAGACATTCCCTGTACCTTAGGAAACCCCGTTATAAAATCAATTGAAACCGAACTCCACGGTCTCGTCGGTGTGGGTAGAGGCTGTAGCAAGCCTGCCTCTAGTCTTCTCTCCACCTTGTCTTGTTGACACACTAAACAAGACTTCACGAAAGCTTCGATATCAGCCTCCATCTTCGGCCAATAGTACACTCGTGACATGAGTGCACACATCCGGTCCACCCCCGGATGTCCTGCCCACTGGGTGTCATGGGACTCCTCCATAAGCTTCCGTCTCAATCTACCAGTAGGGATGTACAAACGACCCCCACTTGCGTAGATGATTCCATCGTCAAGCCAATATTTTCGAACCAGACCCTCCCTGATCCGATCAACCATCTTCTTATACTCGGTATCTTGCCGCGCTAACTCCCGAACCTGCCCTAGTAGCTCCGTCTCTATGCCCGACACGGCTGCCACCATCTCCATGTTCTTCCGGCTAAGTGCATCAGCCACCTGATTTGACTTACCCGGGCGGTGTAGCCACTCAAAGTCGTACTCGGCTAGAAACTCTTGCCACCTTGCCTGTCTCGGCGACAACTTCTTCTGGGTCTTGAAGAAGGTGTTAGCGACATTGTCAGTGATGACAATGAACTTTGCCCCCAGCAAGTATACTCGCCATACTCGAAGACAATGAACTACAGCTAGCATCTCCTTCTCGTGAGTGGAATATCTCGTCTCCGCATCCTTGAGCTTCCAACTCTCGAAGGCAATTGGATGCCCTCCTTGCTGCAACACGCCTCCGACAGCCCTGTTCGACGCGTCCGTCACGACTTCGAACAGTTGACTGAAATCCGGCAATTTCAGTATCGGCTCCGATGAAATAGCAACTTTCAGTTTATCGAATGCTGCTTGGCATGGCTCCGACCACGCCCATGACTGATTCTTCCTCAACAAATCAGTCAGTGGTGACACTACATGGCTGTACCCATGTATAAACTTCCGATAGTAGTTGGCCAAACCTAGGAAGCTCCTCAACTCCGTCACTCTGTTGGTGTCGGCCATTCCACCATGGCTTTCACCTTCGATTCCTCCATTCGCACCTCTCCACGGCCAATTCGGTGGCCTAGGAAACTGATTTCCTCTAGACCGAACTCACATTTCTCTTGCTTCACGTACAGCTTGTGCTCCCGTAACCGATCTAGAACATGCCTCAGGTGACCCCAGTGCTCCTCCATGGATTCACTGAACACAACTATGTCATCAGGGTACACGACGAGAAACTTATCGAAGAAGTCACGAAAGACATCACTCATTAAGTTGCAAAACATCGCTGGAGTGTTTGTTAATCCAAACGGCATTATGAGAAACTCATATGACCCATACCTCGTAACCATAGTTGTCTTTGGGACATCTTTCGGCGCAATCCGGACTTGCCAATATCCCGACCTTATGTCCAGCTTAGTGAACACCCGTGCTCGACTAAGTCTGTCAAACAGATCAACTATCAAAGGAACAGGGTACTTATTCTTGATAGCTGATCTGTTTGACAGACTTAGTCGAGCACAGGTGTTCACTAAGCTGGACCTAAGGTCGGGATATTGGCATGTCCGGATTGCGCCAGAAGATGTCCATACTCCAGGTAAAATAAGTTCTGCTCTGATACCTACTGTCACATGGTCACCTTAGGGGATAAATTTTTTGCCCCTGCGTTCCCCTGTACGGCGTGTTTCCATCCCTGGAAACACCAGCCAACAACGCTATGCAGCCCGCGGATTCACTGCACATCACCACTTCGGACACCACCTTCGCATACACCCAAGCAAAATACCGGTACCACACCCGATTGCTGGCGCGTCCAGGTACCAGCGCTCGGCTTCCCGGTTGCAGCACTCTGCCGGACACTTACTCGATCGCACCAAGTCACAGCGTGATACGTCCCTGTACCGGTCACCCACACTTGCCGGCACACCCTGATCGCAGGAATCACCGACCAGGTTCTCGGTCACCAAATCCGATGCACACACAATATTTTATGGGAACTCAGCCCAACCTCTATTCCACTAGTATGAATATAGGATACAAGTAATCTATACACTAGACTACCACCAAGTCATGGACATTCACTCCCCACGACTTGGCCTCTTGACACTCCCTTGACAGGACTTCGCAACTCTCGGCCACACGCTCGAGGTTGCTGGATAGAACTGGGTGACTCGGCCCTCAGGCGGACAGCGTTGCACCGGCAGCTTACCTTGGAGTTCCAGTCCTAGGCTTTGCAAGGACTGCTGCAGGAAACCCCAAGGCGCCCCCTTTTCCCCAACTCGATCTCTCCTCACCTCAAAGGGAGACACTTACCCACACTTGTTCTATCACTCTCATCTCATCTAATCTCCAAATGAGACTCCTCCTTTTATAGGCATTGGCTAGACAAAACGGGCAAATCACCTTGCTAGATCCTGGCCATCCAATTCCCCGATCAATGGCTGAGCATGCTCAATACCAGCAGTCACCTTAGTGATGTTCCAGCACTGCCCTTCACCGTTGATCACCTCATCCACGGTCCAGGATGATCTGCCGACATCACCACAACTCTTGGAGTTCCAGCACATTTATTGGAAAGCCCATGGTGCACTCTAGCCTGCTGGTCGACCCTCATGGTTCACCCCGGCTAGACCTGGTACCGATCCTGCACACAGCAGGCTCCAGACCGCACAGCACACAGCACCGGCTCCAGACTCACTCAGACCGGGGTGCCCACACATCAATATCCACACCAGGTTAGTCTTGCCCGGTATTTTGATCAAACAATTAGCTGGCACGCGCGGTGGTGCTCGCTAGACACACACAACTAGTTCCCAGCATCCTGCTTAGTCCCCACACGTTACTGCTGCCCACATGCTCAGCCATGGTGCACGGTCACCTACACACTCCCGCACCCGGTACTGCACCTGGCGTGGCATGACCTCACATGCGCCTGGTTCCCCAACTGCACTCCAACATGATGCATGGCTCCGGTAGGTTGTTCCACCACGAATAACACCGGCTATCTGCCTTTGACACGAGATTTGCTAGGGACAACAGCCAAACCCTAGCGCCTGACTGTCCCACAAGCTAAGACTGTAACAGTTCTTCCCCAACAATGAGAGCCAATGTCCTCACCGGTGGAGGGTATTGCCCGAAACGTGAAGATCTGCTTGGGGGACTATGAGGGACAGACGGACCTGATGGTCATCGAGATGGATGACTTCGACTTGATCATCGGGAATGCCTTCATGGGGACTGCCGGGGTTGGAGTATTTCCACAGCTTGGGGGTATCCTGATCATGGACAAAGCTGGTGCAAGTTTTGTTCGTGGCCAGAGAACACCTTCAGGGGTCGAGGATCGCACCTTCGGAACTGAGCACTTGTCGGCAATGCAAGTGGCTAAGGGGTGTAAGAAAGGAGCCTTGACTTATCTTGCAGTAATGGTAGAGGTTCAACCGGATCGTGTGGTGGCGATACCGGATACAATGCGGGGATTACTAGAGCAGTATGCTGATGTGATGCCCAAGGAGTTGCCAGATGGGTTACCTCCCAAGAGAGAGATCGAACACCGGATCGAGCTGGAGCCGGGAGCTCGAGCACCAGCTAAGGCGCCATACCGCATGTCGCCTAAGGAACTCACAGAGCTGAAGATCCAGCTAGGAGAGCTGCTGGAGTCGGGGAAGATTCGACCATCAATTGCACCATATGGGGCGCCTGTTCTATTCCAGGAGAAGACGGATGGATCTTTACGGTTATGCGTCGACTACCGGGGATTGAACAAGGTAACAATCAAGAATAAGTACTCTGTTCCTTTGATAGCTGATCTGTTTGACAGACTTAGTCGAGCACGGGTGTTCACTAAGCTGGACCTAAGGTCAGGATATTGGCAAGTCCGGATTGCGCCGGAAGATGTCCCAAAGACAACTATGGTTACGAGGTATGGGTCATATGAGTTTCTCGTAATGCCGTTTGGATTAACAAACGCTCCAGCGACGTTTTGCAACTTAATGAGTGATGTCTTTCGTGACTTCTTCGATAAGTTTGTCGTCGTGTACCCTGGATGACATAGTTGTGTTCAGTGAATCCATGGAGGAGCACTGGGGTCACCTGAGGCATGTTCTAGATCGGTTACGGGAGCACAAGCTGTACGTGAAGCAAGAGAAATGTGAGTTCGGTCTAGAGGAAATCAGTTTCCTAGGCCACCGAATTGGCCGTGGAGAGGTGCAAATGGAGGAATCGAAGGTGAAAGCCATGGTGGAATGGCCGACACCAACCAGAGTGACGGAGTTGAGGAGCTTCCTAGGTTTGGCCAACTACTATCGGAAGTTTATACATGGGTACAGCCATGTAGTGTCACCACTAACAGATTTGTTGAGGAAGAATCAGTCATGGGCGTGGTCGGAGCCATGCCAAGCAGCATTCGATAAACTGAAAGTTGCTATTTCATCGGAGCCGATACTGAAATTGCCGGATTTCAGTCAACCGTTCGAAGTCGTGACGGACGCTTCGAACAGGGCCGTCGGAGGCGTGTTGCAGCAAGGAGGGCATCCGATTGCCTTCGAGAGTTGGAAGCTCAAGGATGCGGAGACGAGATGTTCCACTCACGAGAAGGAGATGCTAGCTGTAGTTCATTGTCTTCGAGTATGGCGAGTATACTTGCTGGGGGCAAAGTTCATTGTCATCACTGACAATGTCGCTAACACCTTCTTCAAGACCCAGAAGAAGTTGTCGCCGAGACAGGCAAGGTGGCAAGAGTTTCTAACCGAGTACGACTTTGAGTGGCTACACTGCCCGGGTAAGTCAAATCAGGTGGCTGATGCACTTAGCCGGAAGAACATGGAGATGGTGACAGCCGTGTCGGGCATAGAGACGGAGCTACTAGGGCAGGTTCGGGAGTTAGCGCGGTAAGATACCGAGTATAAGAAGATGATTGATCGGATCAGGGAGGGTCTGGTTCGAAAATATTGGCTTGACGATGGAATCATCTACGCAAGTGGGGGTCGTTTGTACATCCCTACGGGTAGATTGAGACGGAAGCTTGTGGAGGAGTCCCATGACACCTAGTGGGCAGGACATTCGGGGGTGGACCGGATGTGTGCACTCATGTCACGAGTGTACTATTGGCCGAAGATGGAGGCTGATATCGAAGCTTTCGTGAAGTCTTGTTTAGTGTGCCAACAAGACAAGGTGGAGAGAAAACTAGAGGCAGGCTTGCTACAGCCTCTACCCACACCGACGAGACCGTGGAGTTCGGTTTCAATTGATTTTATAACGGGGTTTCCTAAGGTACGGGGAATGTCTTCTGTGATGGTGGTAGTAGATCGGTTCTCCAAGTATGCCGTATTTTCTGCAGCACCACAGGCATGTCCAGCCGAGATTGTTGCGGGTTTCTTCTTCAAGAATGTGGTCAAGCACTTTGGCGTGCCGGCAGACATTGTGAGCGACCGAGACTCCAGATTCACGGGACGATTCTGGAAGTGTTTATTCGGATTGCTAGGGAGCAAACTGAATTTTTCTACAGCCAATCATCCTCAGTCTGACGGACAGACTGAGAGGACGAATGCGGTACTAGAGGAGTACTTGAGGCATTTCGTCATAGCCAGCTAGACGAACTGGTTGGAACTTCTTGACGCGACACAATTTTCTTATAACCTGCATCGTTCTTCTGCAACGGGGCTGAGTCCATTTGAGGTGGCGACTGGCTATCAACCTCTCACACCACAGGAGGTTGCCCAACAAGGACGGGGGATCAAGTGTCCAGCGGCGTACAGATTTGCGAGAGAAAGGCAAGACCTGTACGAGGATGCGGTAGATTCGTTAGCCAAGGCAACACGGAGAATGAAGAGATACGTGGACTTGAGGAGAAGGCCGTTATCCTTCAGTGTTGGGGACCAAGTCATGCTGAAGCTCATGCCACAGATCTGGAAGTAGATCAGGCGTACCGAGGTGCACAGAGCGTTGGTGCAATAGTACGACGGTCCTTTCGAGGTGGAGAAGGTCATTGGGAGTATGGCATACCAGTTAAAACTTCCCGAGAGATACAAGCTTCACCCGGTTTTCCACGTCAGTTTTCTCAAGCCTTTCCATGAGGATCTAATCAATCCAAGGTGAGCTCTTCCTAAGAGAGCTCCACCGACTATCCGGCAACAATTTGCAAAACAGGTGGGGAGGATTTTGGAGCATAGGCAAGGTGCTCCAAACTCTGGGCCAGAGTATCTTATCAAGTGGAAGGGGGAACGGAGAAGCAAGGCAAGTTGGGAAAAGGCGGAGGACTTGTGGCAATTCAAGGGGAGAATCAAGAAGTATTTGGCAGGACTTAACCCTTCGATGAGGACATCGGCTCTCATTGGTGGGGGAGAACTATTACAGTCTTAGCTTGTGGGACAGTCGGGCGCTAGGGTTTGGCGGTTGTCCCTAGCGAATCCCGTGTCAAAGGCGGATAGCCGGTGTTATTCATGTGGTAGAACAACCTACCGGAGCCATACATCATGTTGGAGTGCAGTTGGGGAACCAGGCGCATGCGAGGTAGTGCCGTGCAGGAGCAGTACTGGGTGCGGGAGCATGCAGGAGACCGTGCACCATGGCAAAGCATGTGGGCAGCAGTAGCGTGTGGGGACTAAGCAGGATGCTGGAAACCAGTTGTGTGTGTCGAGTGAGCACCACCGCGTGTGCCAGCTGATTGTTCAATCAAAATACCGGGCAAGACTAACCTGGTGTGGAGGTTGATGTGCAGGCACCCGGGTCCAAGTGAGTCTGGAGCCGGTGCTATGTGCTGAGCGGTCTGGAGCCTGCTGTGTGCAGGATCGGTACCAGGTCTAGCCGGGGTGAACCATGAGGGTCGATCAGCAGGCTAGACTGCACCATGGGCTTTCCAGTAAATGTGCTAGAACTCCAAGAGTTGTGGTGATGTCGGCAGATCATCCTGGACCGTGGATGAGGTGATCAACGGTGAAGGGCAGTGCTGGAACATCACTAAGGTGACTGCTGGTATTGAGCATGCTGAGCCATTAATCAGGTATTGGATGGCCAGGATCCAGCAAGGTGATGTGCCCCTTTTGTCCAGCTAATGCCTATATAAGGAGGAGTCTCATTTGGAGATTAGATGAGATGAGAGTGATAGAACAAGTGTGGGTAAGTGTCTCCCTTTGAGGTGAGGAGAGATCGAGTCGGGGAAAAGGGGACGCCTTGGGGTTTCCTGCAGCAGTCCTTGCCAAGCCTAGGACTGGAACTCCAAGGTAAGCTGCCGGGGCAGCTGCTGTCCGCTTGAGGGCCGAGTCACCCAGTACTGTCCAGAACCTTGAGCGTGTGGCCGAGAGTTGCGAAGTCCTGTTGAGGGAGTGTCGAGAGGCCAAGTCGTGGGAAGTGAATGTCCATGACTTGCTGGTAGTCTAGTGTATAGATTACTTGTATCCTATATTCATACTAGTGGAATAGAGGTCGGGCTGAGTTCCCGTAAAATATTGTGTGTGCGTCGGATTTGGTGACCGAGAACCTGATCGGTGATTCCTGCGATCAGGGTATGCCGGCAAGTGTGGGTGACTGGTACAGGGACGTATCATGCTATGACTTGGTGTGATCGAGCAAGTGTCCGGCAGTGCGCTGCAACTGGGAAGCCGAGTGGCGGTACCTGGACGCGCCAGCAATCAGGCGTGGTACCGGTATTTTGCTCAGGTGTATGCGAAGGTGGTGTCTGGAGTGGTGCTGTGCAGTGCATCTGCTGGCTGCATAGCACTGTTGGCTGGTGGTTCTAAGGAGGGAAACACGCCTCACGGGGAAAGATTAAGGCAAAAAAATAAGACCCTAGATCAGCCCTGTGACAGTTGGACACTCTGCCACCACAACTCTATATTTTTGTTTTTGTTGTGGTGTATTGTAGTTAGCCATTAGGACCTTATCTTGCTCATGTCTAGGATGCATCACATTTGTATGAATCCCCCTTTTGTTAATTTTTAGCTCCTTCGGGACCTGCAATATGGGAACCGAGGTCGTGCCCATGTTAAACCCTTAAACCTAGGATGTGATGGCACAAAGGCGCTAGGAGGGTGCCATTGCACTCAGTGCAAGGTTGCACGTACTTAGGATTTCACCCAAATGCGGTTGAGAAACCGTGCCATGGGTTCTGCAAGGGTTAGGATCGTCTGAAAAGGGTTCCACACACATGACAAGTGATTAGACCCGTGAGAGATTAGGTCCTAAACCGAACTAGACTCGAAGTGACAAAAACTAAACCTAAAAGCCATGGTGACGTAGCGTCAAACTGGATTAGAAGAACACCAGAGGAGGCTGCGGCCTTGCTCAATCACACCATGCAATGCACAAACTATAGGCAAAAAGGGCCGACAACAAGGACTAGTTGAGTCATAGTTAAATTGACTAACAAAGTCAATAGACTTGAAAGGGTGATTCATCTCAACAATGCCAAATGTGTCTGCCACACTATTGGGCCAAGTGAGCTTGCTGACTGAGCCAAACTAGGGAGTGCATGGACTCAACTAGACTAGGCTATTAAGTTGGGTAAACCAGGTTGGGTGAGTGCATGGACTTAACTAAGCTAGGCTAGCCTTTTGGCTTAACATGCCTATAAAAAATGGAAATACATTAATAATTCAGTAAACAAAATTTATTGAGTTTCTTCCAAAGTTTACCAATTTTTGGTTTGACTTCTTGAAGGGCCTCCAATCTTTGAATGAAAAATGAAAATGAATGTCTATATTTATAAAGAACATGGGTGTGGCTAATTATTAGGAATGCCAAACAATATTCTTTTATGTTTCTCTACGTGCAAATCCGACTTTTTAAAAGATTTTTAGTGTTTGTTGAGTCTAACGGTAAATCTGCAATTGGTTGGACTTATCCATGATTGCTCCAACGTCATACCACCTTTCCAATTTTGCTAATTCAAGGCTTATGCTCCAAATTTGACCAATATGGATTATTTCTTCAAAGATACACAAATATGAAACTACCTATCATGGATTATTTCTTCATAAATAATAAATTGAATATTTATTCAATTTAATTGATTCTATTTTATCTTGACACCATTTTTATGTTAAACAGTGCTCATAAATTGGGCCCCACATTTATGCGCGCTGATTATGAGTAGAGCATGTAAAATAGAAAAATAATAGCAGAAAATGCAAATAGACTTTAACTAGGCAATTTAAAGATAACTAAAAAGATGATCATATAATGGTCAAGTTCAATAGGAAGACAAGAAAGGGATGCATAGTCTAAAAGAACAGCCTTCTTTATATAAAAGCCCCCAATTCTATAGATGGGTAAGTTTGTGTCAACTTGTGCCTCTTTTTCTTTCTATTTTTCTTTTTCTTTTCCATTTTTTTGAGCTAACCTAAGCAATTAACATTTTAAGTAGGTTGAACCCTTTCAGGATCAAAACGAAGCCTTGGACATACAAGAATAGAGATGTTAAAAACCTTATTTTCATCATCCATTAGAACTTCAAAACTAGGGGTGGGCATCAGTCAGACAGACATCGGACAAATTATTGTCCGCGTCCATCCAAAATTTCGTCGAACAAAACTTGCTCGACCGACTTTGGATGTCAAATTGTTCGTGGGGCCCGGGCAATGTCCGCGGACAGTCCAAAATTACCGTATTTTCCAAAAATCCTCTGCGCTGCGGTTGCCTCTGCCGCCGCCTACCCTCCGCTGCTGCGCTCTGCGAACAACCACACTGGTCGTAAGAGATCGACTTGAATGCTAGTCCTGATGCATCTATGATATCGATGTGCTCGGCGAAGGTCGTGGCTCGCTGGAAAATGGCTAAACATAGGCAGTCGGTAGTGGGTGACTAGATCCGGCTGGCCTGGGCGGCGATGGGCTCCGCACTTCTCCGGGAAGGCGTGGGATGGTCGGCAATGTCAAAGCGGTGACTGGCGGCCACGACGACGGTCGTCGGCGGCAGAATCGATGCCTCAAGCACGTCGCTAGGCGCGGCATCGTGGAGGCTGGGCGATGGTCGGGGCACTCGGGGTATCAAGGCAACGCCGCGACGGCGCCTGGTGGCGACGATCGGCGGCAGGGCGACATCGGCGGCGGCGACGAAAAGGGGGCGACGCGGCAAGGGTTTGGACGGGGAAGAGAAAAGGGTTGGGGGTTTGATCGATGGTAATATTGTAAATAAGACTTGATTCGACTCGACTCAACTTCGTCCCGAGTCAATAATAGTAACTAGCTCGAAATAAATCCTAAAAAAATCCATAAAATAGAAAAAAATTTCATAAAATAAAACAAACACTACAACATCATAACAACATGCTTTATAACTAACAACCCACCCAAATTCCTTGTAACGTGTCCTAACCCGGTAAACAACCTTAAATTAATTTTATGATCCACTATATATAAAAATAAAAAAATAACTGGCATATTTTATATATTTTAATAACTCATTTTTTCTATTGTGTTCATGACATTATCATCATATACTTGGGTACATATGACCCTCATGGCTCATACACGCGACCGACATGCTTCGGACGTCAAATTTGGTCGGACATGCTTTAGACGTCAGACGGACGAACAAATTCGGACGTCCATGCCCACCCCTATTCAAAACCCTCATCATGAATATGCCAAACCTTCCAAGGAGTAAGTCTTAGGATGGGCATGTTGGCACTTACTTTCAGCAAGGGTATATAAAATAATCGTGCAAAGAAGTGATCAAAATAGAGGATGAAAATTTTGTCATAATTAATCAATTCTATGACTAAAAATGCTCTTCTTGTTTATCTATGCATAATTTGTTAGGATATGAGCAAGTGATAGAACTTGAGCCATATTTGTTGCTGAGTAGGTCATTTATCATCTCAGACATCTCGCTATCAATGACATTTTGATTCAATATCAATGACAAGAGAATGATAGGAAGGAGATGAACAATAATTATGAAGCTTGGTGATGGAGGAAAATTGAGTAGGGATAAAGGTATTTTCAATGCATGTTCTGGCCAGATGGATAGCATGTGAGTCCGTAGACAACTAGATTTTTCCATAAATAATGATAATACTTGTGTTGTGTTGGTATGGGTGGTGGCCTACGATAGAAGAATTCATGACATGGTGATTTGCCGACAAAAATATCATGGTTGCTATTAAGTATTTCTCTTGGGGTAGAACAATGATGTAGCCATAGCTTTAGCAATTCGACCTGGAGCTTAAAAAAAAATTTCAGTGACACTGCAACCTTTTAAGTGGTTCCTTGGGATTATTGCCTTGATTGTTGAGGCTTATGCGATGCAAAAAATAGTTTGGGGTTACCCCAAGGTGTACTTGGAACTGAAATATATTGAATGGGACTCAGTCTTAAGCAACTTCTTTATTCAAAACAAAACAAAAATACATGAAATGAACCCACCTATAAAAGTGGGCTGGTCTGCTCATTATTTAGTTTTGTTTTCGTCATTTTATTCATTATTGCAATACAAAGTCAAACCTCCACTACACTAGTTATGGATGGGATTTGCACCGCATGGAACAAGGCGCTTCGAACCGACAGGATCGACGAAGTTGAGTAGACAAGCGCAAGCTGAAAGCAAACTTATTTGATTGTACTGTCATTTTGACTAAGGAACTTGACCTTAGGGTGCATTCCTCCGAGTGCTCTTTTAGGGTTACTTACCATTCCCCTTCACTAGCTCGGGGAATGCCCAAGTTCTTGCTTGATTTGATTGAAGGGAACTTATACTATTAGCTTAGCTAGTGTTCCGAGAGAATTTCGTCATTTAGTTAGTTCATCTCTAAAGGCTCTATAAGGCTTCCTTACTTCTTACTAAACTCATCTTTCTCCTTATCATGTATGGATATGCATCCTCCATCTTTGATCCAGAATCACCAAGTCTTGCCCTCCGTGGCCAGGTGCATTAAGCTCTTTGCTAGGGGGTGCATTAAGTCTTGCCCTCCGTGGTTCATTGAATGGGTGCTCTTCCGTAACCGAGCGAGGGATGAAACCCTTGACACTAAGGCCATGGCCTAAAAGCTCAAACATCCTAAGCAACTTCTCTGAACCCAAGAACAGAAAGTTGATCTACGATCTATGAAAGAGAGGACTGAAGAAAAGCATTGCCCTTGATCCCCCTGTGCCGTGGTCCCACTGCAGGTAGCCACCCGTCTTGTTGCAGCTTTTCATCCGTGCGAATGTACTCCTCTGCGACCTTAGGACAGGCGATAACAAGATCGTCTCAATTGGCACAGGAAAGATTCCTTTCCCGAGGACTCTCCCGTAGTAGGAAGGAGCTTGCTTCTTGCTAGCCTTGCAATCATTCATCAACTTCAAGGCGGAAAGCTTGCAGCTATGAAATCCGCATCTGGCTTGACTGCTGGAAAGCTCGACTTGGCTTGGCTAGAAGGGACTCAAGGCTACAGACTCCTTAATTGCTGAGCTAAGAAACTCAAAAGCACTAAAGCTCAGGAATTAAGGAACTTCTTCACTAGTAGGGGAGCCCTACGATTCACTCTTATTTCAAGTGAGAGATCGCCCCTGACCTATGCCCGGGAAAAAGTGAGGATTACAAGCTACAGCTACAGCCGCCAAAGTGAGAGCCGCAGCAAGGCACTAGCAATTCCTCTAATTGCTTTCGAAGTTCTTATAGTTCGACAGGAGCACGGTCGCTACGCTCACTACCCAGAGCCTTGCTTCAGCGCTAGCGCCTTGCCTCAGGTCACGTGACCTGCACCAAAAAAGTGAGCCCTGATACATTTTCGGTGCAATGGAGCTAGACCAGTGAGCTATTATGCTTTCCAGGTACGTCAGGATCCGATTGGTCATGAACATCGTAAGGTGCAGCTCTTCGCAAATCCCAAAAGTTGGAATTTCTCCTATTGCTGGGGAAGACTCGCTTAGGTACGGGTAGTATGGGCGGAATCTCAAATCTCTCTCGACGCCGAGAATTCTTTATGTGTCCAGGTCGAAAAAGGGTGTAGCGCTCTTAAGCTGAAGCAAGAGCAAAAAAAGCAAGGAGTGTGCGCTTTGCGCCTAGCGTATCAGCTTTTCCAGCTTCAAAAGGCTTCTCGCATCTCTGCGCTGAGCTTTCCTCACTCCTCACATAAGGGGAACTTCTAACATTCCCTCTGAAACAAGAGGGGAATCTCCTGAGTCTCATTTAAGACTCGAGTTGCAGCTCGAGGTGCAGCCAGGGAAAAGGGTGGGGGAACTTCTACGGAAATCTCATAAAGAGAAGAAAGCCTAGAAAAAGGACAAAGCATACCGGAGGAGAAGAAGAGTGAGAGAAGGCCCTCGTTGGGCTTGTTTGATTGCAATGCATAATGCATTCATGCCTTCCCTCTCTAAAGGCTCTATAAGGCTTCTTAACTCATCTTTCTCCTTGCGCCTGCTTCTGATGAGATAGAAGTAGGATTCCGGTGCGTCTTCCTTTGATCGGCCTGTCATCGAAGGATGTTAGCAAAATAAGAGGGTCTCCGGTTTGCCGGCCAATAAGATCTCTTAGATTGACCAGCCAGCTGGGTTGGTTTGGCTCTTGTGCCAATTGAAGCGACGCTGGCTCCATACGGTGAAACAAAGCTAAGGCTATTGAATTGACGAAAGGAAATTCAATAGTTGGAATATATCATCAAGAAATATCGTAGTATGATTGCAGAAAACTGTGAGCTAGCATTTGTTCATTTCCACCACGCCATAATAGCCGCCATCGCCATAATAAGAAGCATATAGATTCCGCTTAGGGGTTTATGAGAGATTGATTGATGGACCTAAAATCAGACTAGGAACCAAAAACCGGACAGAATAGTAGGTATAGAGTAAATTTCCCAATGTTTCTAAATTTGTCCGGAACTGTTGCAATTCTTGTCATTCGAGAGGAGAGACCGAGAACTCAAATTGAGATGTTTCAGCTTACTCTTTCTACTAATTAATGTCATTTCCATTACCCAGCAAGATATGGTTTTTCAGCTCTATGCTCTCGCCTCGCTCGCTCTTTAGCTCTAGCCACCTCTATTCAATCACTGAAGCCCAACAATAGATGTTGGTCTTCAACATTCTACTATCTTGTTAACTCTATAATGTCTTCTTTCCTTCCCACTCATCACTATGACTGGCAAACTGTTCCGAGACTAAGATAAGTGCCTAGCTGGATAAGGGAGAACATCAGTGGAGGACAAAGAGTGTCTTGCTGTCAAGTACGAAGCTGAAAGGGCTTAGCCAACGAGTTCTATTCTTATATAGAATACCGATCACACATCTTCTTCTTGCTAGGCATATCTATTCAATTAGGATACAGGTACTGGTAGCTATACTAGCAACTCTCCTATCAATCAGGTTACCAGTGACATGCGAAAAGCAAGCTGACTTCATTGAATGAATAAACAATTAATTCAAATAAACAAACTTTTTCTGTAGGGTTTTCAGGTATTCTCTAGTTTCATCCTTCATCCATTTTCAACTCTTGCCTTAGTATTGAGATTCATGGGCTGATTGGAATTACTATTTATTAATATTTAGGGATAGCTATTACTTTGATTTTCTCCTAGACAGATTCCATCTCCGCTACTGGGATTGGGCTAATCTTTCTTTCGCTTGTAACAAGCATTATGCCTTTTTTTAAACCGGCTTTGCTGCGCCTTGTAACGGATAAAGCTCCGATGTCAGATAGATTTGCATTCATTGATTGATTCAAGGTAGCTTTAGCTTGCCATTGATTGACGGTGCCGTTGCTTGTTGGATCTTGCCTAAAGAAATTTCCATTGAGTGGGGTCAGTCTCAAAAAGCATTTAACCGGCATGAAGAGAACGTGCTCCCGTCGCACTTCGAAGAAGGATAAGGGACGACCACTCTGAAGCTACTGAGCTACTGAGCTACTGAGCTCTTGAGTTCCTTAGTTCCTGAGCTTTAAGCCTGCCTGACTGTGAGACCGACTGGTCGAACAGAGACGAAAGTCGGCCATAGTGATCCGGGAGTCCCTTGTGGAAGGGCTCTCGTTCAACGGATCAGATTTTACTTTTGCTTCCGGAAAGAACATCGTCACTCAAAAGACGAGACTTGGATCGAGGATCCACGCCTTCCCTTACGGAAAGGTGCGTTCTAACCACCGCTCATGGAATTGTTGAATTCATTTCCTCTGCCCTACCTGACTCACCGGCATCGGGCTCTCGCTTGTCAGCTTTATCAGACTTTGGCTTTGAATTGTCAAATCCCCTCTCTATTTTTTCACAAAGCGATCAGCAAGCTGAAAGCTACTAGTGCATTCACGCGAAGCGAGCGGGAGAAAGAATAAGAAGTAAGTAAGATTATTCTTTCTTTTTTGGCACGTAACTTCAAACTCTCTGTGTCATCTAACCATGGACATGAAATGGGATCTATCTGTCTTTTTATAGGTTAGTAGTTAGCTTGATCTTCCCTTAAGGTTAGATCAAGCCCCAGGCCGCTTCGACTAAAGGGAGAAGAATAAGGCCTGTTCCTTACTCTGGGTAGTGAGCGTAGCGAACGTGCTCCAAAGTTGTAGTTTTTTTCCTTTCCTTCTCCCGACGAGCCTCTTTCTTGTCATCCAGCTGGGTCCATGCATGTGAGCGAATACGGTGCGAGGGTCATCTCTCTCCCTTATATAATAAAGAATAGTGGATTGAGGATCTGCGGAATCCGCGGATAATGGACACCTCGCTAGCCTTGCGCATGAGCATTTGCTCTACTCTACTTCTACTCTAATAGTGGATTGCCTTAGATCAAAGTCGCATTTTGAAGCCTTAGGCTTGGGGACCAACTCACTCATTTAATAGTATAGAATTCCAGACGAAACCAGGCCTTGAAGGCTGGAGTGGAAGGGAGTGGCAGGCATGGCTCAGATTTTTGCCACAGATCCGGAGCTTCATTCAGTCGCATCCTCTTGACATATGCCGTTTCCACAGTGCGCTAGCGCGCGTACTCTTCCTCTATGAGCGAGACTCCATCCAAATCAGCCACATTTGAACATCTTATTCGACTTCCAGAAAAGCAAAAAGCTCAGACTTTCTTCCTGTAGGTGAGAGCCCTAATCCTCTCTCTTTTTCTCTAACGGCTGTCGGCTGCGTGGTCTTGAAAAGTAGTTCCTCGGTTGCCTTCAGGTCTCATGCATTTTCTGGGCTGGAAAGAGACTTCAGGAATTCTGGGAGGCCAGGCCAACTACAAGACTACGACTACAAGAAGCAAAGCTTCGTAGACTCGACAAGTAGCTGCCCTTGACTCTAGCCTGATTCTAAGGTGTGCGTGGGACTACCTTTTTGTGTCCGTCCCACACACCCTATTCAGCAGTCTGATGGAACAGTCTTGAGCCGGCGAAAGCGCTTTGGGTAGAAAACCACTCGGAAGACTCATTCCCCGAGCTAGTGAAGGGGAATGGTAAGTAACCCTAAAAGAACCGAAGAATGAAAGGGTAGGTGTGGTCACAGCTACAACTATTGGCGCTTAAAAGGCAGAAGATCAATTTACTTACGATACTTAGTTGACATTCATAAAAAGTATCTATAGCAAGATCAGAGAACAAGGTTTGTCGATTGGACAAATCCTTGTATTGACTTTGTTTAAGGTTCAATATCAATAGTAAGTAAATTCATCAGCCGGGAATGCCCTGCGGCAGCCCACCGTACAGCTAACCCTGCTCGTCGGGATCTCATTTGAAATTCCGATATTTACATGAAAAAGACATGATCTCTTTTTTGATGTAGCAAGAAGCCCCAAATCCTTGATTTGGCCAGGAAAGACTGCACAATTCTTACTAGTTCTCCACACTACTTTTCGGTAGTTGAAGATGATCATGCCTTTTTAATGAAAAATTGGGGCTACCTTGTGGAGCAAACAAAAGATCCCAAAATCACACAGGCCATCCAATTCGTGACGCATGGTGATATTACTCTACCCTCTATAAATGGCGGCTCCGCGCACGCGCGGAGCAAAACAAGGGGAATTCCTAGTAAGCATGCGAAATCCTTTGATATTTGTAGACGAAATTCCTTTCTGCTTCTGGGGTGAACTTGTTCCATTGCCCGATTCAAGGAAAGAAACCTGCTTGCCGGCGGCACACACTTCGGGTCAACGGGGCCTTCAAGCATCCGAAATACGCCAGGGTTGTGAATGACATAGCGTTCCTGATAGAAAATGACGACTCCTCCATAAAAACGAAGTTATTCAAGTTCTTTTTCCAAAGGACATCGTTCTATTCCTTTCATTTATCTTTTTCTTTTAGAGGGTTCCTACCCTCTGGGTACCTTCTCCTCCAGCGCACTATGCTATCCTTTTTGACGTCATTCTTTCTTACCGCTTTTTGGGGAGGTAATGGAGACTTGCACAAATAAGTGTACATCCACCTCCAGGTTTTGGAATCCGGAGGAAAGCATGCAAGCTGAAGAAGGCCTTGTATGGCCTAAAAGAGTCACCAAGAACTTGGTCCGACAGGTTCAAAATGGCACTTTGCGGTTTGCCTACTTTACTTATGAAAGATAATGATAATGGGTTATTCAAAAAGGAAAAGGCGCTACTTAGCCCTACATTAGTAGAAGTAAGCATAGAAAATTCATTCTATTCTCCTGACGTTTTGATTGCGCTATTTCTTGATCTGTGAGTGCTATCAATCTTCGCCGTGATCCTAGGGCTTTCTCCTTTGTTTAAAAGCATCCTTCGAGCAAAAAAACTTCAAGAATTCGAGATAGAAAGAAAGATTGTAAGGTGGGCTTAACTGCTTTCGAAGGAAAGGTGAGCAGCTATGGCTTCATTGTTCATCTTCCCCTCGCTACCGGATTAGTGATCATATTCATAGTCCTTGGCAACAGATGGAATAATTGCACTAGATGGGCTAATTCGCAATGTCGACAAACATGACTTTATTTGAATTGTCCAAAATGGTATTCAGCATATGAAATGTAGCCGGGGAGCACCCATAAAGCTTGGCGGAAGTTGGAAGCAACAAGCAGAAAGCTCCAAGCTACTTCACAACTAGTCTCTGTATTGCATAACTTCTCTTATTAGGGATCGCTGCTTGCCCCTCTCGTCTAGTGGCTTTTGCCTTTTTGATTCGATATTGGAAAGCTTTCAGCTTGCGCTTGTGAGGTTGATAGAGGGTTTCAATTCCAAAGGTTTCACTTGCCCCTGACTCTAGCCTGCTTCTAAGGTGTGCGTGGGACTACCTTTCCCGACAACCTTGCAACCTTGTGGTTCCCGGGAAACGAGGTTCCCTTTGTTTTGTGCTCTTCTTTCACATAGTGGGAGGCTGGCCTTCTCTCTTCCAATTCTCCCCTTAAGCTTGAAGCAAGGAGTCCAAGCCGCTTCGACCGAAGGGAGAAGGATAAGGCTTGTTCCACAATCCGAGATCTGTTATTGAATTGCTCATTCAATGAGCATTTTCAATATTATGCCTTGAAGAGGACTCAAACCTCCACGCTCTTTAGCACAAGATTTTGAGTCTCGTGATTGCACGAAGAATAAAGAGAGACAGTCTATACCCATATAAAAATGGATGTTTCAATAGATCCAACCGGGTAGATAGAGGACTTCGTCCCTCGCTTCCTTTGCTCCATTGGCACCAAAGATCAAGAATTCGAGCGTTTTATCCTATCTTGGCTTGTGCCCTGTGATGACCAGTCTCTTCAGCCGTACCATCACCCGAATAGACTTCTTGGACCACAAAGTCCTGAGGCAAGGCCTTTGTGCTCAAGCAAGGTGCGTCAGCCTTTGTGCGCGAAGCGAGGTGAGAGTGTAGTGCGCGAGCTCAAGTACAAGAAGGCTGCAATTGAGGACTCAAAGCTCCTTCCTACTACCGGAGCTTTGATCTCACCTGGGAACAAGTCCAACAAAGCACCTTTCCCTGCCAAATTCTATCTATCCTTGCCTGCTTCTTCCATTCGCTGAGCTCTGAGCTCTTCTGGCCCGTCTCGATCTAACACGACGTGCGGGTTGTTGCAGATGCAATAGTCATATATGCAATCACATGATCTGTCGTTCGCCGTCAAGTCAAACAAAGCAAGCGAAGCGATCTCCTTTCATTCAAGCAAGACTTTATGGGCAAACCAGTCCCGGCGTTCCTAGGGTGGAGCAAGCGAAGTAATGTTCGATATGTAAGACTATGTATAACGCCTGTTCGCCCACTCGATGGCCTAAAGTTGGCACCCCAATCTTATAAGCATCTAATTGAGCCCTCACAAAAACTGGTGAAGTTTCCCACACCTACATGTCCACCTGCAGCGACATAGCCCAATTTGCCTTACCAGCTGGATTGAACCAAATATTCAAAAAAGTGTCGGTATAAGGGCACTGGATCCCTTCGGACCTGGAGAATGTGTGATGCAGGGTCTCCGAAAAGATAGTGAAATAGGCACGTGTTAAGCATATGACTAATTGGAGGAGGATCTTTGGCAAGCAATAAGCACTTAAATAATACAATTCGAGTATACCATCTTCTTTCTCATTTCGAGGAAAAGGTTCGGGAGGAAAAGGAAACAACGGAGGGATCCAAATCGGACCTAAATGGGAATGACTCAACTGCTAGTCTAGTCTAGTAGTTGTCTTTTTTTAGTTGCGAACAGGCTATGCGGTTGAGGAAGATGCAATCTATTTTCCTTTAGATACTCTCGTATTTAACGTTCGACCTTTTCTTGCCAATAAACGGTGTGTGCGTCCGGCTCGAGAACTAGACTAGCCAGGGAAATCCCCTCAGAAGCTGTTTGCGCTTTATCTGCTCTTGGAGCTGTGAACAAGAGCACTATAAGCTCCCTACGCGCCCCCCCTGGAGCGAAAAGAAAGCGCATTTCACACAACTTCCGGAAACTATGTGATAACTAATGTCACAGCTTTTAGACTTCAGATTATCTTCTTCTTCTTTGTGAGACTTTTTTATCAAAGTCAGATTCCTCGACTTAAACTGATTGAGCTACAAGCGATACGCCAACACGGATTGAGGGGTTGATTCACATTAACACTTTATAGAGAGCTTCTTGTCTACTTGACTCTTAAGAACAACCGAGATACAATGAGAATTTGCACGTAGCTTCTGGTCTTTGACATAAAGAAAGAAGGTTGGAATAAGATGAGTTTAGTAAGAAGTAAGGAAGCCTCATAGAGCCTTTAGAGAGGGAAGCTCCCATTTTGGGACCTCTCGACCGCTCACCGATGCCTCCAAATTGCTGAGCAGCCCACCTCTGCTACTAGCTAGCTCTGCCGCCTGCCCCACCTAAGCTGGCTCGTAAACTCGTAAGCTACCGAGGCTAGGGATAATCGTCTAGGTCTTATTGTGAAACAAGTGCAAAAAACAAAGTGGAATCACGCAACGCATGCTGCTGGTGTGCTTCCTGCCCACGAGGAAAGATAGAAGAGCAACAAGGTTCAGTTCAGATTGGACTGTTTGCAGCATGGGAGTTGATTACCCAAAAATTCCCTCTGGTCGTAGCAGGATCAGGGAACAAGGTTTGTCGATTGGACAAATCCTTGTATTGACTTTGTTTGAAACTGTCTCTCCGCCAGTGGTATAGGAGGTTCGATGATGTGGTTACAGGTAATGGCTTCGTTAGGAACGAAGCGGTGCTTATACACACTCGTGCACCAAACTCATCTACCTAGAAACCTTGCTCAAGTACAAGAAGGCTGCAATTGAGGACAACAGCAGAAAGAGTGAACTTGCCCAGCGAGGGCCGAGACCAATGCTATCAATAAGAAGGAGAGACGGTTTCCACTCCCTCAGAGGCGAACAACTCCTCAGGCAGACGCTTATTTTGCTTGAAAGAAAGCTCAATCTCGTAGCAGCTATTGATTTTGTCAGTTAATCAGTTGCCGCTGTTGCTATTACAGACTCAGTTCTTAAGCAATCTATCCTAAATGACTTAAATTCAAGTTTCAAAAAATCTCATTTCCAAGTTTGAAATTCACATTTAAGCGGAGTTCTGCCGCTTCCCTAATAGAGGGAGCGGTATCCGCCTTTTTTACTATTAGACTATATTGTAGGATATCTCTTTTCCGGAAAAAACCTAAGGAGTTGTTGCGCCTCTGAGGGAGTGGAAACCGTCTCTCCTTATTGATTAGAGTTTGCGAAGAAGTTTTGCATTTTTGGGAAGGACCTTTATCCTATTAGTCTTAATATGCTTAGGTCCTTAAACCACTCAAGCACCCCATCGAGGAGAACAGCATCTTGGTTGGAAGCAGCATTCATGTATGATTTCTCACCTTCAGCCATCATCTGTATTGGGCTGTAATTAGATAATTCCATCAAACCGTCATAAGAAAAGATATGCCTGGCATTTGTGTTTGCAGTACAAAAGCTCAGACACTTTATCCTGGAATCACCTTACCGAATGGGGGATCCCCGGGACAACCTGTTGTTCCTCCAGAGGTAAATATCAGGCATTGAGCCTGCCTATCATAAGTATTAGTTGGGAGAGCGAGAGAAAGAAAAAGACCCCAATTTAATAAGAGGTGAGGAAGTCTTTCCATTCATTTAAAGAGTATTGTGGAACAAGCCTTATCCTTCGACCATCCTTCCTTCACTCTATTGTAGTATCAGATTTTGGGATTCAAAGTTGTCACTTTACAATGATTGCAATTTTGCAAGTAAATTACTTAAAAGCACACTTATCACATGTGATTCACGTTGTGTGTGCCAACTTAGTTTAAATACTCTCTTAAGTAAATACAAACGTGACCAATATAAAAAAGAGATGTTCGATCAACTCAGGCTAGCCGAGACAAAGTTAAAGTGATTAACCGAGTCAACAGCCTTGAATCAACGATTTAACTCAATAAGGCCAAGCGAGTCTATTGCATAACTAGGTCAAGTGAGCAAGCTGCCTGAACAAAACTTTGTGAGTTTGTGGACTTAACCAAACTAGGCTAGCCAATTGGTTGAACCGAGTCGGGTGAGTGCATGGACTCAACCAGACTTGGCTAGCAAAGGGGATGCAAGTGGTACAGTCAAAGACAACTACTATTATCATTACCACTTTTTGACCATCAACCGTCACTTCACCGTTAACCACTACTCCGACTATCCGCCACGACCGAGTTTCGATCATTTTGATTGATGATAAACGGTCAACCATTGAAAATTTTTTATTTAAACTAAATAAGTCTATATCATCACAAAAGCCTTATTAAGCATAAATTTTGTGTCACGTAGACTGTATGGTTATGTTAAACTAACTTTTAAAAGGATATAATAATATAAAATTTTAATTAAATATAGTAATAATATTACTTTTTATTCATATTGATCAATTTAATTATATTTTTATTTTCAAAAATAAATAAAATGGTCAATCAGTAAAACAGTAGCGGCAAAGGCGTCTGCCACTGCCATTTCAAGATAAAAATGGTGTGGTTAAATTTACCACTTTTTTTACCTTTTTTTAATTAGTCAAACAAATACTTAACTATTTTATTTTAATTTAATTTGAAATGGTAGGTAAAATAGTAAACCGGCCAACCACTTGTAGCCCTAGTTAGCAGGTTGGCTACAATAGGTTGGGCGAGTGCATGGACTTAAGTGAGCTAGGTTAACCTTTTGGCTTAACATGCCTAAAAAAATTAAAATACACCAATGATTTGGTAGACAAGATGTTATTTGACTTTTCTCCCAAAGTTTACAAATTTTTTGTATTACTTCTTGAAGAGCCTCCAGTCTTGTAGTGAAAAATGATAATGTATTTATAGAGAACCGGGAGTGTGATTAAATACTAGAAATGCCTAAGAATATTATTTTATGTTTGGCATCTCTAGATGCAAATCTGACTTTTTAGAAATTTATTGGTTATCCTTGAGATTTTATTTTCATTTCATCTAAACTTTATAAGAAAATCTCAAATAAATATTGTTTGTTGAGTCCAATGGCAAATATGCAATTAGTTGGATTTATCCAAGATTGCTCCAACGTCATATCAGATCCAACATTTCCAATTTTGCCAATTCAAGGCTTCTTTGTTCCAAGTTTAAGAAAAATGGGTTGTCTTTTTAAAGCTCTACAATTTTCAAAATACCTACATAGGTCATGTCTTCACAAGTAATAAATCAAATATTTAATTGATATAATGATTATATTTTGTCTTGAGATCATTTTTATGTTGAACTGTATTCACACAATAGAGCTCACATGTTTGTGCACAATTGTGGCACAATTTATCATTTCGCACAAACTCAAAAAAATAGGGGTTGTTGCATTGCTCGTTAAGAGTTTATGTAATGCAAATATTATAGTTCGAGGTTGTACCAAAGCACACATTTCTAAAAGCATATTGAAATTAAATTAATTGTTATGTACTGAATTTACAAAGAAAAGTAACTTAAATTCATTTCTTCATTAATAAATACTTTGATGTACAAAAATTTACAAAGAAACTCACATAAATCCACCCTTCACTCCATTGCAGTATGGGATTTAGGGCTTCAAGGCTGTCACTTGATAGATAAAGGAGCACTTATCACACGTTATACACATGTGCGTACCAACTTGGTCTAAATACTCTCTTTAGTAAATATGAATAGTCAAGTGAGTACAAAAGATATGTTTGAAGAACTCGAGCTAGTTGAGTTAGAGTTAAATTGGCTAACTTAGTTAGTAGCCTTGAATTGGCGATTCAATTCGGTAAGGCCAAGTGAGTTTGTTACTCAACCAAGCCATGCCAATTAGGTAGCTGACTAAACCAAGTCAAGCTAGTGTATTGACTCAGCCAGACTAGGCTAGCAAGTTTGCTGAACCAACTCGAGCGAGTGCATTGACTCAAACAGATAGAGCTAGCAAGTTGGTTGAACCAAACTCAACCAAGCTAGGTTAGCACTTTAGCTTAACAAGCCTAAACATAAAAATTCACTGATGATTTCGTAGACATATTATTTGAATTCTATTGAAGTCTACTAATTTTTAGCTTGACTTCTTAGAGGGAGTGAAAAATGAGAATGAGTGGTTCTACTTATAACAAGGGATGTGGCTCATTACTAGGAATGCCCAAAATATTCTTCTTATGCATGTCATCTCCACGTGCAAATCAGACTTTTTAGAAGATATTTGATTATTCTTAAAATTTTATTTTTATTTTATCTAAAATCTATTAAACAATCTCAAATAAGTCTTGTTTGTTGTGTCCATGTGGGAAATCTGTAACTAGTTGGGCTTATCCGAAATTGCTCCAACGTCAAACCACATCCCACCTTCCCAAGTTTGCCAATTCAAGGCTTCATTGTTCCAAAAGTGATATACATCAAAGTTCCACAATTTTCAAAATACCTATCATGGATCATTTATTCATAAATGATAAATCAAATATTTATTCAATTTAATTGATTCTATTTTGTCTTGAACCTATTTTTATGTTGAACTATGTTCATATATTATATTTGAGAGAGAATATTAGTGTTAATTAACATACTAGAAACAATGTATAAGAACATAATATCCCAATCCTATTTTGGTCTCATCATATGTAAACCAACCTTCCTCTTGTCCTCAACTTGAAATAAAATTATAACTATATACGATCAGAATCTTCTTGGCGAGGGGCATCATCGGCTCTTCGTTCATTGATAAGACGTTTTGGAATAAGTTTATCGAGTGCTTATTTTGCCGCTTATATCTAACTCTGACCATTGATGATTACATCAAAAATCATTTTCTCCTCCCATTTATCCAAGATGGCAAGCATCATCCCAACCTCGGGCAATTCTGTCATGGGGTGTTACACTATCGTCCCTGACACAAGTCGCCTTTTGCAAATCAAAGAAACTTACTAATCATAATAATCATAGAAGAAAACCTCTCCAGCTATGCCGACGTTGAAGTTAGAAGAAGAAGAACAACAACAGCAAACTACATGGACCGGTGGGGGATTGTAAGATTATTAATTAATTTAATAATGAATTCAATCTCATTATGTTCAGTTCACGGAGAAATGAACTTAATCTATAAAAATAGTGCTAACTTAAGTCGAAATCACATTCTGAAATTGGAGTACGTCTTTTTATCAAGTTATATCACTATAAAACAAGCCATTAAACAAGAAGAAGAAGAAGAAGATAATGATGACCATTGGTTGTCATCTCACCATCATCATCATCATCTATTGTTAAAAAAACTTAACAGTACAATTCTACCAAACTAAGAATCCTAAAAAAGTGGATAAGTTCTTATATATTTATAATCATATTAATCAATATAATGTTTGTTAATAATATATATTTAATTCAGGATAGGCACACACTTATATTTTTAGCTTCGGGTTTTTAGAAAATTTATGATTAAACATCATATATTGTTAAAAAACCTTAAAATGTAATTCTACACAAACTATTAATATATATTCTTAATTATTAATAATGAAATTCAAAAGTGCCTATGCTTCTGAGGGACTTTTTGACTTAAACGCAGATATTATAAACTCAATCTAATTATCAACAAATATATATGAAACTTAACATTACCTCTGATGGAAATGAACGAGATCCGTGACGTTGCTATCGATAAAAATAATGGTAGATGGCGACTCGGGCAAGCTTTTCTTTGTTAACAATAGAAGTAGATAGATTATGATAGAATGGAAACAGTTTTTTGGCCACGGCAAGGTTGAGCTCGGAGCCTCAATATGGCTAAGCCTCTCATAAGACCCTTCTTTCAAGGGTTTGAAATAGGAGGGATGGGCTAATGCTTCCTCCACTGAGCTAGGTTGTTGAAACTTGTACCCAAGAATATGTTCCACTTTCTCTAAGTGTTGCCCTCTGACCAATACACTTCTTCAAATTTCCCTAACACAAATTTTGATCTTTCTGGTGTCTCAGAGACAATGTCATCCATGGTTTAAAAAAAGATTGGGACAGTAGATTTTGGAAAGAAAAGGGGAGAGAAAGAGAATGGGAGATCAGAGGTCCAGCAAGGAGATGAGTTGTCGATGAGCATTAAGTAGAGGTACGGCAAGGGGACGAGTTATGGAGTGAATACATTGCCGAGGGTTTCAAAAGCAAGGGGACGAGTTATGGAGTGAATACATTGCCGAGGTTTCAAAATTATTTCTTATTTAATGGTTATATGTTTAAGGTTTAAAGTAAATAATAATAAGGGGTAAGAAGTTTGACTTTACATCTTCGTAGGGGTGCTAATCGAATGAGAGAGCTGAGCTCAACTTGTATTCGAACTCGGCTCGAATAGTTTGAAACTTGTTCAAACTCGACTCGAGATCGAACGAGTTTTAAATATACATGCTCGAGTTTGACTCGAATATCTTTTATTTGTTCGAGCTCGACTCGAGCTTGAATACACTTGAACTGTTTAATTTTCCCAAACTCGAACCCAACTTGTTCGTGAGCTCGAAACCAGCTCGATTAAAAGTCAAAAGTACCTCACTTGAAAAAAATACAATCAATGTGGATTGAACCTACAACCTTGAGGTCAGCAACCTGAATACTTACCATCTCAACTATCCCACTTCTTTATTATTATATTGTATATATAATATAATATAATATAATATAAAAACTATATTATTTTATTATTTTATCATGTCAAGTTCGAGTCAAGCTACGAGTCGAGTACGAGTTATAACTGAGTTGAGTCGAGTCAAGTCGAACACAACCTTGCTCAAGCTTGGCTCGTAAAATTCTAGTTTGAGCTCGAGCATTTAAATGTCGAGTTTCCAGTCGAGTCAAGCTGAGCCGAACGCTAAATGCTCACGAGCTGGCTCGCTCAATTAGCAACCCTACATCTTCCCATAAAATAAATGAACGTAAAGTAAATAGATGTCTAATATTAATAAAATGGCTCGTAACTTTACTATTCTGACGTGGGTAATGAATGCATACTTAGGATGAAGGGGGATAACAAATGGTATCTAGACTTAGTAGGAAGGGGATGACAAATGATGTCTATATATACCCCATAGTTTCAGCTCCTCTATTTGATTAATGTGTTGGATTGCTTAATCTATTTTGATTTAATCCATGCGATGGATTGTTATAGAGATCAGATTTTGTCTAGAGATAAAAAATTTGGGTTTGTCATAAATAAAGTAATTTATGCTCACATGTTAAGTGATTTGTGTGTAGTATAGAAATATAACTATTTGTGATTGAAATAATGTAGGCCTTAACTCTAGGTGAGTGCGCACTTGTGTAGGGGGAGTATTGAGAGCTGTCATCTCATGTGTGTTGTTTTGGAAATCAATGAAGATGACTAACTCATTTAGAGTTGTCAATCTCTAGTTGATATAGGTTGCATGATATTTTCATTGCATTCCATAATGCCATCCCTCATTGTTTTCTATCTAACCTTGTGTGTAAGTACCCAACAATAAAGATGCATGAACAACAAGAGGAAAACTTGAAGAGTTTTGAGCATGAAGTGTTGGATGTTGGACATAAATATATACATGAATCAAGAATTGTATCATATGTTATTATATAAGGTTGGTCTAAATTAAATTGATCTACAAAAGTTAAGGGTTATAGGCCATAAATTAAGGTGTGGAATTCAATGTATAGATACCTTTTCAAAATTTCTTTTTTGTGATGGGTGAAATTAAAATTATGAAACTAAGGCTATAAATAAGGAGATTATGGTTCCTGAATCGATATCCCATTGTCCAGGTTTTGGAAAACTTCTTAGATTTTGAAGACCAAAACATAAGGTGGTAAAGATTTTATCTTCTTTTATGGCTTCAGGTACACATCTGTAATTTAATTATATTTACTTGATGATTTGATATGAAGAACACATTAAAGGTTAAGTTATAAAATTCTAATAAGTTTTAACATGAAGAACATCAAGACAAGCTAGCTTGAAGAGTTTTGAGCACGAGATCATCAAGACAAGGTAAGGAATGCTACATGAAGGTTGGCAATTGAATACTTTGACGGTTCACATCACATAGAATTGTCATCATAAAAAAAAGGGAGATTGTTAGAACCTTGTTTTCATAAGATAACATCACTTAGAACTCTCTAAATGGAAGCTAGGAAAACCACACATTAAATGGACAACATTTACTTCAAGTTTTGAAGACCTGAAGTTTCCATTTGGTTTATGATTGGACAGCTATTTGGCGACCAAATCAGTTGATTCAGAACAGTTTAGAAGGATGCAAACGATTGGTCAATCGTTTGACGACAGAGCAGGTTCTAAAGTTCTACTTGGGCAGGAGTTCTATCAGTCAGATTTTTTTGGTTCATCGATCAGTAGCCGATGACAAAGTCAAGAGTTTGGGTTCCACAACTAAATGCATCTTCAGAAGTAAAGCTGAAGAATACAAATAATCGGTTGATTGATCGGTAACCAATAGAGAAGAAGTCTATAAATACTTACCATCTAAAACATTGAAAATTAATACCATAAAGGAACGATCAATGCTTATATAAAAAAATTTTACCCTTGGGATAGTGGACTCTTAGACTTTCAACAAGGATTGATTTGCATGGTTCTGTGGGAAATATGGCTCTAATACCATACAAATCAATCCTTACCTTATTGAAAGTCTAAAAGTCCACTCTCTCAAGGGTAAAATTTTTTTATGTAAGCATTGATCATTCTTTAATTAATTTTCAATGTTTTAGATGGTAAGTATTTAGAGTTGGTGAATGATAATTTAATACTAATCCCATTTTACTTAAGTTATTGATCGGTTTGCGGTCTACCGATTGTTCGATGACCGATCGATTGCAAAACAACAAAAAACTAACCATTAACTAGCCGTTGATAAAAGACAAAAGGGGGGATTGTATGACTAATGACTCTATTTGTTGGCAGAAGCTTTGGTAGCCTATAAATAGAGAATATGGGGGAGTGTTTTTCTAACCCTCTTGTGCTCTAAATGTGTATGTGAACTTTTGTTATGGAAGAGGTGATTGCAAAGCTTCTTCCTTGAGGAGAGAAGAAGCTAAGAGTAGGTGTAGTTTCCATAGGTGTAAAGTCTCAATGGTGTTTGAGACTTAGTTGAGTTAGGATCCTTAGCACTCGGTGCTTGTAGGGGGAAGGCTTATCAGAGATTCCAAGGGTGGTAGAGTGGAAGCTTCCTAGGCACTTGGAGAGTGTTGTGAAGGAGTCCTAAGGTCATTGCTTGTGGTGTACAAGTGTTTGCCTAATGGAGTTAGGAAGACCTACTGTAACTAAAAGACTTGGTGTGCTAGAAGAGAGGATGTATTAGTTGGAAACCACTTGAAAATTTTGTTTGTCTTCTTTTCCATTCTTTTTACTTTGTATGTTTATTTTCACTTGTTTAGAACAATTAGCTTAACTTTCGTGAGCTTTCTTAGACCACTTTACTACTTGTATGATTCATGGTTGCATAAATCGGAATCGGAATCAGAATCGGTTTTCGAGGGAGTCAGATTCGGAATCGGAATAGGTCTAAATCGGATAGGAATTGGTTCAGTTGAATCGGTCTGAATAGGTCCAAATCGGTCATATATAATAATTTGACAACTCATAACATAAATATATAAAATTTAGATATTGATGTCATTTTGATATTATTGTGTGTATTATATTTTATGATATTTTTAAATATTTTTTAGATTTTTTTGAATTATTTAGAGTTAGTTATTATTTTTAGCACGAGTCAAGTTTTAATTACGAGAATGCCACTGAGTGTTATTTCTTTCCCTCGCCCTTTCTCTCCCGCATCCGCCCTCCTTCCCCGTCGCCGCCGCCGTTGCCGTGCCCCCCCCAGACCCGCCCCGCCTTGCGCCCGCTGCCCTGTGACCTGCCCCGCCTTGCGCCCGCTGCCCCAGACCCGCCCCGCCTTCGCCCGCTGCCCCAGACCCGCCCGCCTGCGCCCGCTGCCCCAGACCCGCCCCGCCCCGTTGCGCCCTCGCCCCAGACCCGCCCCGCCTACGTCCCGCCCTGCCCCGCCCTGCCCGCCCGCCCCGCCCCAGCCCCGCCCGCCCCAGCACCAGCGCCTCGCCTGCCCCGCCTGCCCCACACTCGCCCCGCTCGCCCCGCCTAGCGCCCGCCTCGCCCCGCTAGCCCCGCCTCGCCCTGCCTCGCCCCGCTAGCCCCCGCCTCGCCCCCCTCTCCCTGCGCTGCGCCCGCCTCGCCCGCCCTCGCCCGCTAGCCCTGCTCGCGCCCTGCTCTCCGCCGGCTCGCCCCGCCTCGCCCGCTCTCCCCCCAGACCCGCCTCGGGCCCTACGCCCCCTCTGCGCCGGCCCTACGACCCTGCTCCGCCCCGGGCCCTACGCCCTGCTCTCAGACCCGCCCCGCGCCCGCCCTGCGCCGGGCCCTACGACCCGCTCCGCGCCCGGCCCTACTCCTCTCGCCCCAGACCCTGCCTGCCGCCCCGCCCTCTCTCGCCCAGACCTCGCCCCCGCCCCCGCCCTCCCCTCGCCCCAGACCCACCCCAGCCCCGCCCTCGCCCTAGACCCACCCCGCCCCGCCCTCGCCCCGCCCGCCCCGTCGCCCTGCCCTCGCCCGCCGTGCCCCGCCTCCCCCCACCCTTGCCCGCCCCGCCCTGTCCCTCCCCGCCGCCACCGCCCCACCCCACCGCGCCCTGCCCCTCCAGGCCCGGAATCCGCCGATTTAGGCCGATTCCGATCGAATCAGTCAGAATCGGCTCGAATAGGCCGATTCACTAACCGATTCGGATGAAACCGATTCAATCGGTTTTTTGAATCAGTCTAGACGCGATTTATGCAACCCGGGTATGATTTGAATTGTTCACCAAAGCAAGTAGCAACTTGGAGCTAGACTTAAAATGCATCAAACACACACACACACTTATTTGCCTTGCATATTTGCTCTTGTTTAAATCGCGTCTAGACTTTATTGTCCATATTTGTGATCATTATATGGCCGAAGGATTGTAGTGATTTAATCAATTTATTTGAGTTTTTGTATTAGCTCTTCCTGCATAGGCACCTTCACTATTCACTCATAGATAACTATTTTAACTGCTTTCCAACGAGGTACAGTGTGGGTGGGTGTCATGTGTCATGCTACGTAAGCAGGTAGTGGCATATGACATGCCACGTATTTGCTGACTGGGCATGTATGAATTCAATATGAAGTATGCAAAACCCAAACATTATAAGCTCGTAACTTTGTACCATGAACTCCAAATTATGTCAATCCACAACCATGTTCTTCCTCTTGTTAAGAACCCCAACTTTCATCCTCTTGACCATTTGTCTATTGGAGGTTGCAATCGCTGGTGAGAAGCCCGAAAATTTTAACGGTGTCTTTTTAGTGCGTCCAACCAATTTCCAACGCTTGTGCTGCCATCATCCGACCACCTCCGCCATCACTACCAATTGGGTTTGACTCTTATTTGAGTGGATTGTTGCTCTGGGTGGTTGCCGCCATACAAAAGAGTCATAATATTTTTATTTATTTATTTATTTATATTTTATATTAATTATATAAATGGTTTTTAAATGCTTTAATTGCCTTTGATTAAGTTAATTTTAGTAAATTACTGAAAATATTTTCTTATATTTTTCTCATGTTGAGCACTAGAAAATATGTTTTGGGTGTATTTTCATTATTTATTGATTTTTTTATTTTTATATTAATTAAATATAAACATTATTTTTTTATTATTGTTTCATTCGTATAAATTGAGAAAATATTGATTTTGTTATAATATTTTCGCTTGATACTGGACTAAAATAAGGATTTTCATAATAATTTTATTTTTCTGAGTTTAATTAATTTAATATAATTAATTTAATCAATATTTTAATAATTTTGACTCGTATTATTTTTAATAATTTTGGAAATTGTGCCCAATATATTATTTGTTATTTTCCCCATGTCTAGGTACCTGAGATGAGTATATTGATAAACTTGAACTATTTATTTGTGTTTTGATAGTTTATTTCAAATGACGTGTTTTGATTATTTATTTAAAATTGGATCTTATCTCGTTTTGCATGTCATATTAATTTGATGATTTATCGTGCATTTTCATACATGCAACCTACATTTACTTGGTTTAAATGTTGAGTTGGGTTCACTATATGTCGTGTGGTTTGAGCTTGCCGGTAAATTGCTTGGAGCTTAGAGATTAGGTCTGATAGGACTTAACTTCTGATCTTTTACACTATTTTGTTGGGTTATTTTATATCACAAGATGAGTTAAGTAGTTGTTTTATCAAAACCTACATAATTCAGGCCATCTTGTTGTCTTTAATTACCCTTGAAGATGAAATCTCTTCTTTCTTTGAAAACTAAAAGATCCACAACAAGTTATCTTCTTTCTCGGGGTCTATTATTATTATTATTATCCCCTATCCAAGCCTATTATTATATTAAGTATTGTGGGATATGGATGCCTTGTGTCATTGCCAAAGGGAATTCCAGTGTAGTTTTTGTGCATCATCTTCACCCTTATGTCTTTGAGCTTATCACACCCATAGAGGCGTGGGGTCAAAGGGTATTGTATTCTATGTCGTATATCATGAATATGGTACATTTGGCTTGCCTTCGGAGAGGCATGGTTTATGGTGGTTTTGGAGTGGATAGGAGAAAGGGTGCTTTCTATTCAGCTGTAGGTTACATCAGTGATGCACGAATCGGCCGATTCCGTGCGGAATCGGCCGATTTAAATCGGATCGGCGTCGCGCCGATCCGATTTCGGGGCCGACTCGGTCGGCCCCGAATCGGGCCTGGAATCGGCGAGTTTCGGCCGATTCCGACCGATTTAACTCGGAATCGGAATCGGCCGATTTAAATCGGAATCGGTTTTATTGCAAAATTACCAAAATACCCTAGGTATAATTTTTATTAAATTATTTAAGCATGGGCAAAATGGTAATTTGGATTTAAAAACCTAAATCAAACCCTCTCCCCCCGATTCCGCCGCCGCCGCGTTCGCTCCGCCGCCCTCCGCCGCGCTTCCGCCGTCCGACCTCAGCTCCGTCCGACCACGCCACCGCCGCCCGATTCCGACCTCAGCTCCGCCCTCCGCCGCGATTCCGCCGCAGACGCTGCGACCGCCGCCCGAACTCGGCTTCCGCCGTCCGACGCTTCCGCCGCGCTTCCGCCCGATTCCGCCGCTCTTCCGCCCGATTCCGCCGCGATTCGGCCGTCCGACGCTCCGCCCGACCTTCCGACCACCCCACCGCCGTCCGACGCTGCGCCCGTTCCGAACTCACCTTCCGCCGTCCGACGCTTCCGCCGCGATTCCGCCGGCCAACGGTTCGTCCGACCGGGCTGCCGACATCCTCCGACATCGCCGCCGCGAGGCTCGCCGCCGACCGGGCCGCCGGCGGCGGCGGGGGTAGAGAGGGGAGGGTGGCATTCTCGTAATTAAAAGTTGACTCGAGTCTAACCCGAGTCAAAAATAATAATTAATTCTAAATAATTTAAAAAAATCTTAAAAAATATTTAAAAAATATCATAAACTATAATACACAGAATAATATCAAAATAACATCAATACCCAATTTTAATATATTTATATTGTAAATTGTCAAATTATTATATATGACCGATTAAATTAATTTGGACCGATTCAACTGAACCGATTCTTGGCCGATTCAGACCGATTCCGATTCCGATTCCGATTCCATGGAAAACCGATTCCGATTCCGATTCCGATTCATGCAACCATGGGTTACATGCTTGTGTAGTTTCTTTTGGGGGTTGTGTGTTCTTCTATAGTAATCTAACCCATTAGTTTTGCTTTCTATTAACTATTAAGTTCATAAGCAAGTTTTGTTATTGTAGTCATTTTTATTTTTGGACCACTAACTTGTTAGTGATGTTTTCTTTTTGTTGTATACATATAGGTGGTGAGCCTGGGTGTTCGTGAAATATGGAGATGCAAGAAACTTCACACATACACATACTTCAATTGCGCTATTGTTGTGTTTTGGGTTGCTTTAGTTTATTTTCTTTTCTTATCAAACTTATATACTTTAGCTTGGTTTAACTAGTGTATGGAACCATGTTTGAGAATTCATCTTATCAATAATTTATACTTTAATAAAGTTTTTATTTTATTTTGGGTCTTTCGCTTGTAGCATGGGTGGGTAGTGATTGTCTTTCTTCTTAGATGCCAAGTAGGTTGAGGTTTTAGGGGTTTTGTGGATGACATCTTCCATGTAATTTAGTTAAAATGTGGAGAACTTTAAAAAATATAGCATTTCGGTTTGTTTTAGGAATAAATGTTCCATGAGATGTTATGGAATGATCTCACAAGCAAACAAACTTTGGTAAAAAACGCAAGGAGTCCAACATTACCATGAGTGTTGGTCCCTTTGGACCCCCAAAAGAGACTTGCAATAGGTGTCATGAGCCTCTCTTAATCCATAAGTTAGCTCAGGGAACAAGGCTTTCCCATAAGCCTATATACAAGTCATCAATACCCTCTAAGACCGATGTGGGATAAACCCAACAACTCCCCTTCACACATCGGGCGATCCCGAAATCATCATCGTCTGGGCACTCACATATCATCACCTGGCTGACGGCACTCACATTTCATCACCTGGCTGACGGCACTCACATATCATTCACCTGGCCCCTTCATTAGACAACACTCACATATCATCACCTAACAAACTCTCCAAATCATTAGGTGAAACCCGCCTCTTCATCAAACACACTCACATATCATCACCTAACAAACTCCCCTTAAATAATCTCACATATCATCGCCTGACAAACTCCCTTTAAACCATCTCACATATTATCACCTGACAAACTCCTCTTAAATCATCAGGTGAAACCCATGAAGAAAACAACGACAATCAGCGTAGGCAAACTTGGGCTCTGATACTGTTGCTAGGCCCTTTGGCAAAAGGGACTTGAAATAGGTGTCAACTTGGGCTCTAATACTACTGTTAGGCCCTTTGGCAAAAAGAGACTTAAATAGGTGTCACGAGTCTTTCTTAATCTAAAAACTAGCTCAGGGAATAAGACTTTCTCATTAGCCTATATATAAGTCACCAATACCCTATACAACTGATGTGGGATAAACACAACAATGAGAACGATGCAAGGCCATTGAGGGGCTTTAGTTTGTGCTACTTGCACTCATAGACACTTTGGCAAGTGCAGGTTGGATTGGTTGTGGACACTTGGGTCATACGAAGAGTGAATGTTCATAACTCAGCCAACAACCAAATGTCTAGCAATCTTCTTCTGGCATAGTGTGCTTTGGATATGGAAGTGATGGTCACATCAAGAGGAATTGTCCTTCTAGAGCTTAGCCGCAATGTTTGTTGCCAACCTCAATAGCATCCTCAATAGCATCTTCAGCTGTTGGCTCCATAGGGTTAGCAAAGGACTCCACAAAGTAGAGGTCGACGAAGTCAAAAAGAGGAATCAACATCAACAATAGGTAGGTGTAATGAATGCTGTAGTTGCCATGCCTATGGCTTTGACTGTTGGATTAGTGTTGGATCAGCTGCTCAATAGAAGGTCCTCTTAACTCTTCAAATAATAAGAAACTATTTTTTAAAAAAATAAATTTCTAGATAATAAATTAGGCTTATATTTTTTCAAACTCCTTGAACTAACCCAATGTGCTAAGTCATAACAAGTCAAGTTTCAAAACAACCCAATTGATGCACGACATCTTTAGATTCGTTAGTTATTGTTTTGCATATAATAGTTTGTTATTTTGTTTGGGATATTTTTGTAATTTTTTTATTTAAATAGGGATATTTTAGACAATTCAATTACGGATTTTATCTTTCCCTTAAAAATAAGGTGTACTCACTTGTATGGATATTGATATTTTTTATGAAGTGATGAATTATTGGTTGTGTGCCCTTTATCTAGGTTTTATTTATCTTATTTTTAGATATAACATTTTCTTTATTTGATTAGCCTTAGTTTTCCCCTCTTTTCTAATAAATTAGTCATCTTTGCTATACTCCCTGCGTTTCGGGCCCAAACACAAGATCTACCCTTTCAAGATAGACTGAGGTAATAGTTAAACCAAACGACATGCGAATGAGATGAATGGAAGCAACAAGTCAAAAGAAAGTTTTCATACCATAAAATAGGTCTCACTATATAATATGTTCAAAAAATATAAGTGTCACACTTTCCAAAATATGAGTTTTGGTAAAGGTTTAGAAAGATATATCTAATCAAAATAAGATGTTCCCGAAACAGGATGAACTGACACACATAACACCACCCAACGTCCACGAAAGGCCCGGGCATCAATCCAGTCAGCTTCTCCAGAAGTAGGTCCCCAGACGGTCAGGCAGCCTACAACACATGCACGTTTTTGTGAATCTTTAGTCATTTATTTCACCATCTTGCATAGTTATATACATACACAAAGAAAATGTCACTACAAAGTACTGGTCCGGACACGTAACTACATACAAATTGACAACCGTAAGTGATAACACATCACACAAGAAAATAAAATATAAAGCAAAAGAACACTTACCAACCCACGACAACCTCAACCAGGCACTTACCTGAAATATCTAGGTACAATGAATCATCCAGTTGCCCCTTTGTGTGCACAGTAATAAAGGGAATAATTTATGTTATGTCATTCAAAATCAAAGGGGTTGGGATATTCTCATTATGAACTGATGGAGGTTGGTGGGGCTAGTATTTTTCCAAGAAATCTCTAGCCAACATTTGCGCAGGAGGTTTATATTTTGTGTTAAGAAAAGATGTCGATTCTAGATAGAAATAAATGGTAACTCAAACAATTTCTTTTCAACATCTTCTATTTCAGGAATTCATTACTTCAAATGATGTTCGGTGACAAGCCCCCATGATCCTCACAAGCAAATAGGCATAGATTTGGCTTCCCAATCTGAACAATACCCAATAATTTTGTGAAGACAAATCCGTAATGAGATGAGATATACATGCAGCTAGTTAGCTGGATTGTGGCACTAGTTATTTTGATTGTAACCATTATACTACAAATTAAATAGCTGAAATTCTAATTTGAGCGGGTAAGGAAGATCAGTGTTTTTCATCTATTAGCCCCCATGTGAGTAAGCTGAGGGAAATAGAAGTGAGCCTGATGATCCTGGCTATTAGTAAATCTTCAATGGCACCTATCAGCATTGGTGAGGTCCTGGTGTGTACCATCAATAACATCATTTCCAGAGTGGTCGTTGGGAGAAAATGTTACAATGAGGGAGGAAGTGTGTGGGGATTCCTACGAATGGGAAGTGTGTGGGGACTCCCACGAATGTTGTTGAGTTAGTGAAATTGCTGGGGACAGTCCACATAGGGGACATGTTTCCCTCATAAGCATTGGTAGGAAAGCTAACAGGCCTTAATGCAAGACTCCGGAAGAAATTTCCATAAATGGGATGAGTTTCTTGAGAGGGTTAATGAAGAACACCATCATCCATCTATGGTGGCGGCTGATGGGGGTTGTCAAGATTTTGCCGATGTTTTGCTTGATATTAACAAGGAGAACTTGGTTTCACCCTCGAAAGAGATATCTAAAAGGCGATTCTCCTGGTATATATTAATTCGGTAAAGTCTTTTGTTGGATATTGTAAACCATTCTTACATACCACATAGACCTTATATATTTGGGCTTTTTTCTCTAGGACAACTTCGGTGCTGGAACAGAGGCCACCAACACTACCATGTTGTGGATAATGATAGAGCTCATGAGACACCCAAGGATACTGAACATGGTGCAAGAAGAAGTAAGAAACGTCGTTGGTCGTAGAGAACGAGTAACAGTTGATGCATATCTGAGATGAACTATTTGAAATAGGTGGTAAAAGAAACACTAAGAGTGGATCCACCACTTCCATTGTCAGTCCCCAGGTCATCCACACAAGATCTCCAGATTCAATGGTACATCATTCCTGCAAAATCAAGAGTCCTTATCAATACTTAAGCAATTGGCAGAGACCCAAAATCATGGGAAGCCCCGGAGGAGTTCTGACCGGAGAGGTTTGTAGAAAGCAATAGTAAATCTTCCAGTATGAGTTCATGATTTCCATTCCTTTCTTTCAGCTCCGGCTGGAGAGGCTGCACTGGGAGTCACTATGGAATTACAATGACTGAGTTCGTACTGGCAAATCCTTATGTACTGGTTTGATTGGGAGCTACCAGCTCATGGAGTTGGAGAGGAGGTGGACATTACTGAAAACTTTGGTATCACTGTAAGAAAGAAATCCAAAAAATCCTCCCCTTCACCAATCCATAAGCTAACTAGACATTATTAGTGCCAAAGTTCTCCATATCACCTCTACTTCGACAAAATAAATGTTTCTCCTTCATCACAATCTTAGTCAATATTTCTGCAACACATCTCTTATATAATAATATCGAACATCTATGTATTTACTCTTTAAATGAAAACTAGAGTTCTTAGTAACACTTAACTATCACAAAATACCTTATAATTATCTTTACTTATCCCAATTTCATTCAAAAATCTTTTCAACCATAAAACCTTTTTGCAAGCTTTTGTAACTACAATGAATTCAGCTTAAATTGTGGATAGAGCAACACACTTTTGCAATTTGGACTATCAAGAAATAGCACCACCAACAACAGGAACAACCATCCCATAAGTAGATTTCCTAGAATTAGGATCACTAGCCATATTTGCATTAGTATAATATCATAATATAGGCTTACCCCCCAAAACATAAACATAGCTTAGAAATACCTCTCAAATATCTCAATATCCACTTAATTGATTGTCAATACTCTCCATTAGGATTAGATAAATGTCTACTTATTGCCCCAATAACATACACTATGTCTGATCTTGTACAAACTATAACATACATAAGATTCCCTATTATAGATGCATAAAGGATCCTCTTCATCTCATACACCTTTGTTTCACTTAGCTCACCCTTCTTCAATTTGAATTGAGCTCCTAGTAGAATAACTACCTTCTTGACTGCCTTCATGTTGAACCTTTCAATTACCTTCTCAATGTATTTCTCTTAGGATAACCAAATCTTCTTAGCATTTCTATCCTGTCGAATGGACATGCATAGAATTTGCCTAGTTGGACCTAAATCCTACATAGCAAAGGATTTGCCCAAACATTTCTTCAAATCTTCAATTCTTGATTTATCCTGTCTAATAATCAACATATCATCAACATAAGAAAGCAAAATGATAAAGTCATTCTCCCCAAATATACACACAATGGGCTGAAACAGGTTTGTTGCAGCCTCCACTCTTGACAACTTCTGGTACTACTATCTGGGAGCTTACTTGAGGTCATACAAACTATTTTTCAATCTACAGACCATTTGTTTCGTTTCCTTGTCCACAAAACCCTCAGGTTGTTCCATATAAGTGTTTCGTCAAGATTACTATGAAGAAATGCATTTTTCACATCTAACTGCTCAACCTCCAAATCCATAATTGCAGCCTAACCTAACACACAATTGATTGAAGACACTTTTACAATAGGTGAGAATATTTCGTCAAAGTCAATATCTTTCTTTTGCCTACTTATTCTTCAAGGCCTTTCTCCCCTTAGGAAGATTTACAAACTCATAGGTTTTGTTCTCATGCAATTACTTTAGTTCCTCTTACATGATACTTACCCATCTGTCTTTCTCCTTGTGACTAAGAGCTTCACTAAACTCTATAGGCTCACACTTTCTTGAGTGTTACATAAGCAGACTTTAGATACTTCGTGGATGGCTTAATAACTCTACCAGATTTTGCTGTAATAGCATCAACCTTCCTTTGATCAACAACCTAATCACTATCATGTACCTGTTCATCAACAACATTAGGAACTTATCATTAATAATATCATTCTTATCACCTTCACCATCACTAGGTAAGGAAATAGGAATGTCATCTCTAGCTTCTTGATCAATTTGTTTAGCAACATCTTGAACAATATCCTCTACAACTGTTAGAGGAGTAGATGAAGTCTTAACCTTTACAACATAATCCTAGGAATTACTTTGGGTAATAGTTTCATTCCCAATGTCCTTGAGAAACTGATTCTCTCGAATCACCACATCCTAGCTTCAAGCAATCTTCTTCTCCTTAGGATTCCAAAGTATGAAGCAAACTCTTCATCCCCTGTAACCCAAAAATATGCATACAAATGTCCTAGAAGCAAGCTTAGACCTTAGTTCCTTAGACACATGTACAAAAGCTTTACAACCAAACACCTTTAAATGAGCACATTTTACCTTCCTCCCACTCCAAATTTTTTTCTGAAACATCTACACCTAAAGCAAGTATAAGAAACCTGTTATTCAAATAACAAGATGTGCAAACAACTTCCACCCTTTCTTGAATTATTCTGTTCACTCCATTCAGTTGTGAGGTATAAGGAACAATCTACTCATGTCGAATGTCATGTTTGTCACAATAAACCTGAAACTCATTAAATCAATATTCAGTCCATCATCGCTTTTCAAACATTTCAAAATCTTCTATATTTCTATCTCTACAAGAACATGAAATGATTTAAAAGACTTAAACACATCACTTTTACTCTTCAAACAGTAACATCATACTTTCCTTGAAGCATTATCAATAAAAGTGATAAAATAAAAGGCTCCACCAAAGATTTCATCTCCATGGGACTACACACATCAAAAGTTACAAGCTAAAGTATCTTCTTCTTGTAAATGGATACAAAAAAGCCCTATGTTGTTTTCCAGCCAAGCAATGATGAAAAGAGCCTAATGTTGTCCCGTCAAGTTGTAGAAGATAATATTTCTTCTTCAAAAATTCTAGCCCCTTCTCACTCATGTGTCCCAATCTCATATGCAACATATTACTTGTGAGAGTAGTAGAGGTAAATATTAACCTTCCCGTGAACTAGACTAGATGTAATCTTATAAAACCACCTCACTTCTTCCCTTTATCAACCACAAGAGATCCCTTCACCAATTTCTATATGCCACATGAAAATTGTGAAACATAACCCTCATCATCCAACCCACCTGCTGACATCAAATTCAATCTTTGATCAGGAATATGACTACATTTTTCAAAACAAGTTTGCAACCAGACTTAGTCACAATATGCACATCACCATGGCCAACAATTTAAGAAGTCCCATTGTTACCCATCTTCACCACAGCTAGATAAGCTGGCACATAGGTGTTGAAGTAATCACTACATGAGGTAGCATGAAATGATACAACAGAATCAATCACCCAACTAGTATCATTATTAGTTGTTAAGCAGTCATTTCCATAATCAAGCATGGTTAGTACATCTTCTACTGCAATATTGGTAGCCTTATCACGTTCACCCTTATTGTCAAAAAACCTTACCATCTCTTAGTTCTTTATTGTATTTGTAACAATTATGCTTCTTATAAATTAGTTTTATCAAAATAAAAGCAGTTAAAGGTCTTGTTTCAGAATTTAGACCTTCCTCTACTCTTGTCTCTTCCACCTACATTCATACTCCTCAATCTTCCACCAAAGTTTGACATGAATTCAAGAAGGTTACCTGTCGTGTTTTCCTTCTCACCTCTTCACTCAAGAGACAACTTGAAACCGTATCAAAAGTCAGCTACTTGTTAGAATTATTCGAAGAAATAACCAAAGGTTTCCAAGACTCCGGTAAAGTATTTAATAATAGACAAGCTTATCAAGCATCATCAAGATGCATATTCAAACTAGACAAATGAGTTAATATACTTTGCATCTTATTGATGTAGTCACTAACCTCTATCCCATCCTTATGTCCCATCCTTATGCTGAAGATTCATCAACCTTCTAACCAACATGCTCCAGTTCCAGGAGTGTCTCTCTCGTACATATATAAGAGCTTATCTGAAAGCTCCTTAGCAGTCTTTGATCTAGTCACATGGTTATATACGTTCTATTCTAACCATTGTCTAATGAAAGTCATTTACTTTCTGTCCATCTTGATCCATTCAGCCTTGACACTCGACTCAACCTTTGTAGTAGTGGAGGAGGAGGAATTGAAGGAGTTTTCCCTTCATGAGTCACAACCAGAGTAACACTCAATGGTGGACTATAACTCTACGATGAAGGATGACCAAGAATTGGATCATATAAATCCTTAGTAAATAAATAATCAATCATACGACCCTTCAAATAATGACAATTAGACTTACCCTTAAGGGGATCAACTTAACATGTTTCTCATCTTTTATCTAGACACAAAAGGTTGCTACACAAAACCAAGACAAACACAACAGAAAGAACCAAAGCTCTGATGTCGTTTGTTGGGAAATAAACGCTTTCTGGAGAAATCAACCCAAAAAAATATTCCCCTTAAGATGAAATGAAAATAAATATAAGATAAAATAGAAGACACCAAGATAAAAAGAATGGACGGAAACTTTCCTCTAAATTAGAGAAAAGAAAACCAACCCACTCGAACAACTTTGATTAAGAAATTCTCTTACAATCAAGTATAGAAAATACAATTTGAGAAAACTCTCTCAATACAAATCAGACTAACAACAATATCTGAAAAATACAACTCTCGAGAAAAAACAATATATGAAAAATTTAGAAAATAACTTACACCTTGGATAACAACCACCAACTTCAATTTGAGATGATATAAAACTTTTCTATAATTCTCCCTTATGAGTCAAATATATTTAAAAAACTTTTAAGATGATGTTCTATTTAATATCAAAAGAATTTTCTATATAAAAAATATGAGTGAAATTGAATAAGTCGTCTCATTAAACTTCTATAAAAAAGAAAAGAACGTAATGATAGGTACATGAAACACCACTTATTAGCGTATTAGTATGATAAACAAAAAGTCAAAATCTTCTATTGGGATTTTCGATGCAAATAGGTGAGGGACCCAACAATTATGTGGTGATCTTATGTACAAAGTTTAATGTTTCGCTCGTACATGCATGTTTTCACTGTTTAGCATGGCCAATTTCCATATGGTGGGATTTAATTTAAGGCATTTTATCTATTTTGTGTGTTCTGATCTCTTCTTCTTGATGCATTTTGTTTCTGGTCATGCGCTGTTTGAGTAGAGTCTTCTCGCTGGCTTGTTGGAAGCATGTTAGCTATATAAATAAGTGGAAATAAATTCTGGCTCGCTATAAAAAAAGGCTTTCTTTAAGAACTTTTTACCAAAAAATGAAATATTTTTTTATATAATAAGGTTGTTGGAAAATAGGCCTAGTTATAAAAAAGCGGAAACGTTTCAAAAATGATGAAACTACCCTCTAGGTTAAAAAATTTTAATTCAACTAACCCACCCCAATTTAAATTTAAAAGAAAATTAATATTTTTTTTAAAAAAAAGAAACATATGGATGGCAGCTGCCTTTTGCCGGTTAGCTTGGGGCGGCCTGTTTTGGGCGCCCTAGACCATGGACGGCCAGGTTTAGGGGGCCCAATTCTGGCCGCCCTCAAGCCAACGGGCAGCCAATCTAACTGCCCTTGGCTCAAGGGCTACCAGATACGGCAGCCAATTTGGCCGCCCCCAATGTAGCCTAGTGCCAAGGGTGGCGAAGGTGCTCCAAGTTCAATAGCAATTGTAATAGCCACTGTTTGGGTCGCAACCCAATCTCTTAAAAAAATTATTAAATTTAACCCTCTTTTTGGTGATTCGTATTTTCCCCCTTTTTTATCATTAAGCATGATTTCCAACCATCAGATCGGAAACTACTACTCCTTTTTTTGTAAAGTTTTCTTTATTTAATTACCTTTTTCCATACTAAATGCATTTAAAATGTTATTGCTTCCTACTTATTGCCTTGTATGTATGGATGATCAACATGTACCGTGAAGGAAAAAAAGGCAGCATTTAAAAACGAAGGAAAGTAATTGGTAATATCCGGCCCAAACTAATAGAATCAATTCAAGCTACGTAAGGCTCGTTTGGATGTTCTGTCTAAGTTCACTAGCAAGAAGCACCAACTGATTAAGCTTCACGAGCAATGAAAATCGAAAAAAATCGGTACTAGTTTGGCGTATGAAAAATGAATTAAGTTTCACATCTAATAAAGTATTTGTGAGTGCCTGTCCATGTATGTGGGTTGAAACCCCCTCATAATAACTAGTTATTTTGAGTAAGGGTGCTAATCAAGTGATTTGAGTCAAGTTCAATCACACTCAACCTCAAAGGGTTCAATTCGAGTTGACTTTAAGTTGAACACGAGAAAGCATGAGCCATTATTCATATTTATTTTTTCTCTTTATAACTTGAGATAAACTCAATTATAAAATTTTAAATAGTTTAATTTTGGTTCAATTATAGGCCAAATAGTTTATTTGAAAACAAAATTGTTATATTATTATGTAAAACTATCATCATAATATGATTATATTATCGTTATTTTATTTTGTAAATAAATGGTTCTATAAAAAATATATAAATTATCATATCTAATGTATATTATCATACTTTGAGTCGAGTCAAGCCAAACGAAGGTGTTCTCTTACTCATACTCACTTGAATCGAGTTGAACTTTTACTCGAATGAAATCGAGCCAAACATTGATCGACCAGTCAGCACCCCTGACTTCGGGTGTAAATTAAGATCCGTTATGTTCTAAATTTTAAAAGGTTTAAGAGCAAAGGTGGTTGACACCACCTCATTTGTCCCTACACAGGCTTGGTCACATATTAACTAGGCTATGTTGCACTTAACTGAAGCCCATATAAAACCAATCCTATTTGGACTTGACTTGAGCAAAGCCCATGTAATACTTTTATTATTACAATCTCGTTTTTAGTCGACAAACATGGTTCAAATAAATTGATATTTTTATGAAAAAAATAAGGGAAGAATATCAACACTCTTTTTCCACTTGTGAGGTCTATAAATAGAGGATTATTTTAAAAGAGAAAGGTGGTCATTTTTTATGATTTGAACGTCCAAAGCTCCCATGTGACATTGAAGAAGGCAAATTTAATACAAAAAAACCAGTTGCTATTGTGATGCGAAGATTACAAGACTTCAAGAATTTAAAGCTTGAAGGCTAAGGCATCCGCTCTCGTTATCAAAGCTCCATTGTCTCGAGTTTTTGTACAATTTGAAACAAGATTCACGTCAAGGCCCAAATCTCGAGTTTCAGGAAGGAACATCTTTTATAACATTTTGTTAGTGGATTGTCGGGAATATCCTCTTCCAATAGATATAGGCTAGCATGCCACCATTTGAACTATATAATCCCGGTATTCTATTAACCTTTGTGTTTTCTTTTGTTGATTCGTTTGCTTGCCTCTAAAAAATCATGCCTTTGGGGAACCTTATTATCTCGGAAAGAGGAAAGAAAAAAGAAAAGAAAAGGCGCAGCCACCGCAACTTCAACCATGTAGCGTTCTTTGGCCGTTTCAAGATCGAACTGCGAAAAAACGTGTGGGACAGGAAGGGAGAAAAGTTGCAGCCAACTAGAATTCAAATGTTATGCATCTTCCTCCCATACTTCCCACCCATGAATATTATGAGCATTTAGCATTCATTTGCTGAGATTTCGTTGGCTGGTGAGCTCCTTCCCAGCTGGGCCTACTATTGACTTACGTCTCCTTTCATCGAAACGTCTTCTTGTTGCCATTGACTTGGGAGCTCACTTGATCAAGGACTGCATGTTGTGCCACGGATGATGGCTCCCTTCCATTAGTTAATCTAACTTGGACTCTACTTAGATCCTATGGATTGCTTATTGGGATATGGATGCCTTGCATGGAATTGACTTGGAGTCTATTTAAACTCCATCGACTGCTTATTTCTTGTTATATTTTCAATTTGGCAATCTCCTTGACTAGGCAAGAGTTCCAAGTTTTTGGTCTTGGGTTGTCTTGGAGCTTTGGGGGCGATCCATAGGTGAGTTTTTTGTTTTGGGTCATCTTTATTTGTAGAGATAGTGAAAGAGAGAGTCTTGAGCTTGTAGTTATTGTTGTCAGGATCCATGGATGATTTCCACTGCTTTGTATGATAACAATGATCTGTTCATCTTATTGACTAGGCCTGCAAACTGTTCGTCTTTTTCTTCCTGCCAGCGTTCTAGCGTTTGGCTTGGGCCTTTTTGATGGCTGGAGAGAGATCCTAATTAATTAGGTGAGTTATTTTTTGTCTAGTCCTTTCATATAGTGGAGAAGGAGAGCATTGTGAGCTTGTTATCATTCTTATGTTGGAGACCATTCTGATAAATTATTATGGACATGGAAGCTCGTTTAATTGTGAGATTTTGGAATGTGCTAACTTCTGTTTTGTGTTTTAAGATCTTTCTTATAGTTGAAATGAAATTTTGCGGTATTGATAAGTTAAGCTAATTTTGACGAGGTTTATTGGCAAAATTTTTCATAATTTCATTTTATTTCATCATGCGTTTTACAAGAGAAATGGGTATGGTATGTTCTAGATGCAGAAGCTGAAATCATTGTTTCATTTTTTGTGTCTATTCACACCTTTAGTTTTCTCCTCTGATATTATTCTGTTCTGCATCGAATTTTCTGAGCATATTAGGCATACGATTCATTCCTTGATCTATATTAAGAAAAGTAAAATATAGAAGCTTTGTTGGTTGTTACTGAAATAGTTTTTTTTTTCAAACCAAGTTATGAAACAGATTGATTTCTTAATTTGCTGATTCCTACCATACTATACTCCAGAACTTGGTTCATCTTATCATCTCCTATGCAGTTGAACTTTTGCTTCATTTTCTACAGGAATATGGAGTGCTTTCGTTTCCATAATGGAAAAAAGAAGGCTGATCCCAAGTCATCAACATCATTTTCTTCACTATCTTACCCTACAGATTCCACTGACCGAGATATGAGGAGATCAGGTTCAGAGCTTAGCTCCCAAAATGCTTCAGACATGAGTGCTGAATCTTTTAGAAGGAATTCACTGCCAAGTCTATCAGAGAGAACAAATACTTTGAAGGTCTTCACATTTTCAGAACTAAAGATTGCAACAAAGAACTTTAGCCCTTCTCTCTTGGTGGGAGAAGGAGGTTTTGGGTGTGTTTACAGAGGTATGATTAAGGACCCCATGGATGCACATAATAAGGTTGAGGTTGCTGTCAAACAACTGAATAGAAAAGGGTTGCAGGTAACCATTTTTCATTTTGTGTTTCTTTGGTGGATACATGAGCTTTCACTGCTGTTCAATACAACATTGGTTCATTCTTCCAACCTAACATCTCTGCCTACTCGGTTTTAATCGCCACAGCTTATAATTGTATTTTGGGTTGCTTTGTTATTTGCTGCGTAGATATTTCTTGAAGCATTCTCCATCTAAGATCTTTTTTATATTACAATACTGCTTAAGAAAATTTAAAAATTGTTGAGTTTGAAATTTTAAAAAGTGAAGCTGTTGTATGTGTACTCTTCCAGGGATCTTTTTTGTATTACACATTACAATATTGATTAAGACGTCTTTGTTGGGTTGATATTATAAATAGTGAATCATATTGCCATGTTCAATGTGATTTTAATCGCCAATCCGGGATAAGATGTAAGGGGAAGCAGAAAAAATGAATTTGCTTTTGTCAATATTTAAAACCAGTTCTTGCTCCCAAGTTTTGGTGGTATCAGTTCTTACAATTGAAACCAGTAGAATCAACATAAGTTGCAATCTTTCGGTGTCCAAGGCATTGCACCTTCTAATATATAGTGACAAACATAACAAGATTTGGTTTTGTGTAATTTAGCTGGGATAAGATCTAGATAATTATAATTTCCTGTGTTTATATTTTATTTTTTGATACCATAATTTCAGTAGCAGGTAGCATAGACACAGGTCATATGGAATGCTAAGATTTACAGATCTATGTTTACTTTTGAAGGGGCACAAAGAGTGGGTAAATGAAATCAATTACTTAGGGATAGTTGATCATCCAAATCTTGTCAAACTTCTTGGATATTGTGCTGAAGATGATGAAAGAGGAATTCAAAGACTTCTGATATATGAGTTCATGCCCAACAGAAGTGTGGAGAATCATTTATCTGATCCATCACAAACACCACTATCATGGGCTATGAGGCTCAAGGTTGCACTAGAAGCAGCTCGTGGTTTAGCCTATCTCCATGAAGAAATGGACTTTCAGGTAAGCATATTCCATCTTGTGGTGTGAGCTCTCATGTTGTGAGAGTTTTCTTATTGACCTACTCTCGTAGTTGTTCAGATGCAGTTATAGTTTTAAATACCATATACCATGGAGTTGTACCTGGTATACAACATACCGTATTCAAATTTGGTACCATTTAAGCTCTTGCCCAATTTTAAACTATTAATTTGAAATATTCACAAAATTCTAATTTTTTGTCAAAAATTATGATAGTTTAACTGGTAGTTAGTAAAATATTGTTGACAAAATACATTTTAAATATTTAATAAAATAATTTATTTATAATTTTAAAATCTAATTGACTCAATTCAACCCGGTTAAACAAAATATACCTCATTACCAGTTATAAGCCCAGTATGGTAACCAGTACGGTATTTAAAACTATGGATGCAGTTGAGAAGGCTAATAGTAGGTGTGTATTTAGGTTTTTATCTCGTAGTTGCTTTGTACCTGTGTCGAGGATTAAATAGTGACTAATAATAAACTCACCCAAGGTTTAAAATATCATATATCAATATTAAGCCGGACAATAAGGCAGCAAAGATGTTGGGTGTCGGAGATTTTTTTTTAAGTATCTTAACACTTTTGTATATGAAAATAGGCAATAAATTAAGATGTATAATGAAGTATAAAATTTAGCTCAAAAGTAGATAGTAACACAAGACGAGAAAATAGTTATGAAACATGAACTAGAAAATTTTAATTGAAACCAAGAAATAGTGATAATGTGACTTATATTAGGCATGATACAAGCCAACAAGGTGCTAATGGGGGAGAGCTCCATTAGAAAATCATCCAAGTTGCATTGTAGGCGAAATCTTTCTAATTGCTTAAGAAGAGTACAGCTTCTCCATCTTTTATAAAATCTTCATGCCAGTTTTCTACGACATGATATCTTCAATTGAAGTTATATCAACATTGCAAACCTTGAATTCACCTTCTTGATGAGAAAATGTTGGTACAACTTCAAAATACTTGTTGTCGTTGTCTTCTTTTTTCCCCTCCTTATCTCAAAAAGAAGTTGGAAGTTTTGCCTTTTGATGGGTAAATTTTTGTTGCTGCAGATTATATTTAGAGATTTCAAACCATCCAATATCCTACTGGATAAAAACTGGAATGCTAGGCTTTCTGACTTTGGATTGGCACGCCAAGGGCCAGACGAGGGACAAAGTCATGTCTCAACTGCGGTGAGTTGATGACTATCACTCTTTAGTCTTCTTTCTTGCTCTTGGTGCACTTTGACGGTCGAAACACATTCTTGGCTACGATTATCGATCCGCTCTTGTTTCAACAATTGAATTGCTTAAACCATTAATATTGACAAAATAGCCATACGAGTGGCACAAGTGTAGATGATAATGCCATACAATGACGATAAATTAACGGCCATGGCTTTACTTATCCGGTAATGATACAATCTTTGACTGTGTTTGAACCATGATTTGCGGGGTTTTACAACTTGCCAAAATGAAACTCACCGGCGAAATAGATCTTCGTCGGATATCCGCAATAGTTGAATTGTCGACGCAAAATTGAGGTTCAAACCCATTAGCTCATCTATACAAAATTATCAATTTGATCTTATTAATCCATTAAGCCTGCGTTGGTCCACCATGTTTGCACTCAATTATTTTCTTTGCAACTTTGATTGCGATCTTAATTATATGCTAGATATTGATATTATGTTTTTTAGATTAATTATTTAAACTTATTAAATACTTTTGTGAGTTAACGTATAATGTGTTTAGTGGGTTTTTTTTCTATGCGTCTTGCTTAGTGGGTTACTAATAGCTTATTTAGTATTAATTGATTTATATTAAGTAAGCTAGTAATTGTGTTGGTTTAATGCATATTATTGTTCAGACACTGTTGTTTGGGTTCAATACATTCAAAAGATATAGAATAATCAACCCCATCTTGTAATAATACAGTATAAGCATCTTCTGAAAATTGCCGTCATATTCCCAATATATGTCCGATATTTTGACCAATCGAATGTCCAAAATGAAACAGAAATCGGATATTGCAAATCTTGATCTGAACACTCATTCATCACTTTGTTCCAAACCAGGTTGCGGGAACATTATATTCTTGCATGCCTTTGTGTCATCGATTAATGCGTAAGCAACCAATTTGTGAGACAAAATCCATGCTGCTGAATCCTGAGTCCAGTTCGAATGGGTATATAGATAATGACGATGATGATGACTATGACAGCAATGACAATACATTCTTGACTTTGGCTTTATTTATTATGTAATGCTGCAGTATTTTCTGGTATCTTATGATCAAAACTCTCATTCATTACCTTTTTGTCACTCCAAGAACAAACCAGGTTGTGGGCACAGTCGGTTATGCGGCGCCAGAGTACGTTCTAAACGGACGCTTGACAGTTAAAAGTGATGTTTGGAGCTATGGAGTTGTTCTCTATGAGCTGATCACAGGTCGGAGGCCGGTAGATCTCAGTCGATCGAAAGGAGAACAGAAAATGCTCCACTGGATCAAGCCTTACCTTACGGAGAAGCGCTTCCCTTCGATTCTTGATCCAAGAATCAGAGAACAGATATCTCTGAAATCTGCTCAAAGGCTTGCTGCTGTTGCAAACAAATGCTTAGTTCAGCGTCCGAAGTTGAGGCCCAAGATGAGTGAGGTTCTTGAAATTGTGTTTGCTATTGTGGAATCAGCTTCAGCTGGGTCTCCTCAACCGCCCATCAAGATCTCAGATTCAAGGGAACTTTCCAAACAAGAAAGCAAGAAAAGAAGAAGCCTTAAAAGAGCCATTACTGATCTTAAAACTGGAGGCAGCAAGAACTCTGTCTGGTCCTTGTTAACTCCCAGGCTAATCAAAACATGTTAAGTGACAGTAACTGTTTACATTGCTAATATTGGTCATCGTTTGAAGAAATAGTAATCTGGTACATTGACAGTATTGATCATTGTTCCAAGCTATCTGGAAGCAACGAAGATTTCATCTACAACTTGAAAATGTTGCCCACAAATTGGTTAATTTGTCATGTTCAGGAGCCATTCAAAGCAGAATATTGCTTGAAAGTTTTAAACATTCAGTCAACCAAATGGCTGTTTAATAAATTCACATGGTAATGAACAATTGCTACCCAAGAAAATCTTATTTTCATCAAAGTTTTGATGGTTTTAATTTATAGACAATAGTGGATTACGATTCTAAGTGAAAATAAACGTCAAAATGTTTACGATCAGATGTCATTCCCTACACCACGATCAACTTCAAGCCTCAAAACTACTTACCAATATCATAATAAGAAAAAAGAGAACTTCACTAAAGCTTCTTGTGTTCAGAACTCCAAAAGAAACCACCAACTTCAAGCCTCAACATTGAAATATTGCAAGGGGCACTCAACAAGCCACTTGCTAAAATCAACTAAGATACTGTTTTTCTGTGGCTGTGGGATCATTGTTAGCAAGTATACACTTCTTTACAAAGAGGAGAAAAAAAGTGAAGAAACAACGAGTTAAAACAGAAAGTGGCAAAAGTCATGCCAAAAAGGGTCCCTAGAAGATGTCTCACTTAGAGATCGTGGATGGAATACTTTGAGCCCGATCTTGAAGCTGCATATCCGTGGATGGTCGCCTTCGAAATTTATGATTTCTTTCATGGGCAATAGAATAGGATTGAAGGCAATCAGATATGTGATCCAAGTGCTGCTCATTATCGTTTAAGAAGCAGCCAAGATTTTGTCTGTAATTCTCAGTTTGGTTTGCTTCCTCTTTGGAGGAGGTGTTGATTTTGCTAAGAAGAGGCATTCCATCAGATTCTTCGTCATCAGACCAGTAACCATTTTCAATGCCATCTTGCATTGCCAGATCATCATACTCCTCATCTGACTTAGTGGAACCTTCATCTACTGAACCCTCTATCTGAAAAGGAGAAAATTCTAATTAGCTTTAGTAGTAAACTAGTTCATTGACAATCCTAGTTTTGATTAAATGGCTCAGACCTCAATCGACATGAAGAACAAAATTTGTAATATACATGTATAAAATATGTAGAATAGTAGTGATCACCTCGTCATGAATTTCCTTTTCCTCAGGATCACTTGTATCCTCGTCAGTATCCACATCTTCATCACTCCCAGATACTGAAAGTTCCCCCTTGGGCTGGTAGGTAATTATTGTAAAGATAAGGACATATAATTTGATTCCAGATGTCCTAAGCAAACCAGGACATCATACATTTAGCAGGAGTAACAAGATAATATAGAAAAATTACCTCCTTTGCAGGTCCATCTGATATCCTTGGTGAGCTGCAACATGAGGAATGATATCGGCTTCCAGACTCGGTCCCGTCACCTCTAAAGTCGTCAACGCTTCCGGTATGACTTGTCCCTCCAGTATCATTTGGCCAAGCACTGATCCCAAAGTTTCCAAATTGGAGATTAACAGGCTCTGCCGTTCCAATCTGCAAAGGACCATACATAGGACTTCCAATGTTCTTGTCACTCCCATTTCTAGAAATTGGCTTACCATTTCCATCACAAGATTCAACAGGCCAGGCTTTCGCAACAGATCCATCGGTATTAAGAAGAGCCATGAGATGACGAGAAGAACCTTTTCTCTGAATAAGCTGAAACATACCCTTGGAACTAAGTGAATTAGCAGCACACTGATTTCTGTACTCTTCATCAACAAGTGAAACTGTATTTGTGTTAGCGTCATATAGCTGCTCTCCTGCCTCGTGCCTCCGCAGACAGGAGAAGACAGTAGCATGAATTGCCGCTACACTGCGGTCAACATTGGTGTTATTTATTTTTGGCACCAGATGTTTGTCAGCTCTGTTACAGAGGTATTCTTGAATCGTCCTGATGTTGCGTATGTATTTGACATATTTATTTTTTGCCGGATCCAGTGTCATGTACTTGGCACGAACAGCAAACCTCTCCAGGTGTTTGTCCTCGTTCGTAATATAGACCATAAATGGTATTACTGATGGGTGCTTCTTCATTAGTCCCATCTGTCGATACAAATTAAGCAAGTGAGATAAAATTATATACAGAAAGTAAAACTTCCACATTTTAGCAACTCTAAGTTCTTCCAATTGCTTCGTTCCTAGTAACAAAATTTCTCTGAACCAAAATATGAAGACAAAAACCATCATTATCATCATTGTCTTATACCAGTTAGGCTATGCTAGGTGACATAGAGTTTGTATCAGCTATTACTTTCCCCAACTAAGAGTTCCAAAATTAGCCGCTAGGATGGACAAACAAGGAATAGACAAGTGAAATTCAAATATGAGAGAGCGACAAGTTAAAAAAATTCATCGTTCAAAAAACGTAAAACACACTCACCACAAAGTTAAGGCTTAAGTGGACACCTTCAACTACTACAGATTCTTTCCGATCTTCCCATGCAGTGATGAGCCGATCTAAACTGTCAATGACCATCTCACTCTGTGCTTTGAAGCCTTCGATAGCCATCTGTTTAGCACCAATTATGGATTCACCCAGTACAGTCATGTCTGTAGGTCCAGGGTTGAGTTTTCCGTTAGATGCTCCATCAGACAATTCATCTTTAGATACTGAGCAGTGCAATGCCAGCTAGCTTCTTGGCTTTACGCCTTGCCTTCGCTTCTGCAACTGCAGAAGGATCCAAGTATTCCCCAGCATGGTATGTTGATGCCCATAGTAAAGGATTTTGCTTCTCATCCACAAAGCTTCGCATCATGTGTCGTATTGAATCAGTAGACACCACTGTAGTGATTCCTAATCGGCTACCCTGTAAGTATACATGTTTGATTAGCTGCATTCTCTACGATTGCAAGCAAATTTATTAAATACCACAAGATGGCATTCTGAAAATCACATTGTTGGAGACAACAGGTGCAAGAAGCAGGGAGTAAGCAAATGAAATACCAGCACAACGCCAAGTATTTACCAGCAAAGCAGATAATGTTGATTTTCCACATCCACTTGTGCCACATAGGAGAATTGCCACTGACTCCTTCTTTTCTCTAATCCTAAAATGTAAAATGAGCAATTGACAGGAAGAAAATATATAAAGTCAGCAGAGGCAGGAACTTCAGGAAAATATATTGATTAAAAATTAATACGAATACCACTCAATTTCGCATTATTTTAAAAATTTGGATTTACATAAAGCCATATATTAGGATGAGCAGCATTTGATGAATGTGAACAACCTTAGAAGCAGTCAAAAGCCTACCTGCAAGCAAGTTCCAAATCAGCCCTCTGATTCGGACCAACATATTTGTACAAAGAAAGAGCATCACAAACAATATCCAAGAACGCATCTCTTTTAACAACAATAGTAGTGCGTCTCTTGTAGAGTTGAAATGGCGCATTATTATGATCTTCATTTCCCTGTAGGCCTAGGAGATTATCTGCCTGTGTAGCATAGCTATCAGGAAGTCCATTAACTATATTTTCTCCTGCTATTTCTGTTTCAGGAGGTAGGGCATCACCCAGACATTCAGTCCTCATCACATCAAAAACCCTTCGGCTCATCTAGCAGATTCAGGAAATTAACCAAATGGAAATATTTAGAAACAAACAGGACATTTAGCTAAATTTAACAACTATCAACTAAAAAGTTATTGCGAACCATTCAAAAGGTTAAACATCAAGAAACATTATGAAGATGAGCTAACAAATAAAGGTACAAGAAGTCCAGCACATACAAGTAATGTATTATTTAAGGGAAACTTATGTAGTTAACCATTCGGAGATAATTTAATTCTGAAGTAATATTAATTGTAGGTTGCCTTGCAGCTAAATGTATAAAAGAAGAGAACATACACACAAAAATAAAAATAGTCGCTTCTGACCCAGCTCTAACTTTACCAACAGAACAAAATGAAGCATAGTAACATATCATAAATTGGACAATAGAAAGTCATCATGCAAATCTGCTACAGGCAGAAACTTCTGTCACTTTAAGAGTGCATGAATTGTCAGATACTCATCAAAAAATCCTAAACTTGTACTTGAATAAGAAAGATCAGGTGACATCAAAAAATAAAAATAAAAAGATAGATGTGGCATATAATATAAGGAAAAATAAAAATGACACAATCTTTCCAACTATCAAATTACCTTAAATGCATGCCTTGGTTTGCAACCCATGAGCTGCAAGGTGCTTTGCAGCATAGATCGTGTGTATCGAAACGATACATTCCCTTTGGCTTCTTCATTCTCACCAACTACTACAATATACAACAACTTCGGACCCTCCATTCTTATGATCCACTAACTCTACCACCTAACCAAAAACAAAAACAGGAATCTCATGTTGCCACATAGAACTCCATCAATCAGAAAGAACTAGCACAGTTTCAACATAAAGGTATACCAAGTCAAGAAGCATAAGACGAACATACAAGTCAACAAACACGCATAAAATAGGCGTCGATAAGCTATTCCACATTAAAACTGCAGTGCGTGTGGAATAGATGATTGCTTTTTCAAGTACGCGCAAAAAGAGCTACAAATAGCACGCAAGTGAAGCTCTAGCACACGGTTCATCTGACAGATTGTGGTCCAGAGATTACTCAAAAAACCAAAATTTTTATTCAGAAAACACACCATCAACAATGATATCCAAAAATTCATCCCAACTATACGATCGTCAATAAAATTGATAACAGCAGAATTCAATCCCATTGTGTTCAACCAAGCTCAAAACCAACGCCAGGACCAATCCCAGATCGCAAAAACCAAAAAAAGATTCAAATACAAACCATCACAAAACTCAAAAAAGATCGAATATTTGATCACAAAATCACCAGTCCAACATCACCAACAGCCCCACTGGCTAAAAAACCACCGCTTTCAAACAAAAAGAAAAAAAGAAAAAGAATCATACAAACAGGGAAAAGAATCCACAAATTCACCGAAACATCAAACATCTTATGAACAAAAAATCACCAACTACCAGCAGCTCCATTGCAGCACCCCAACGCAGAAAGCCATCGCTTTCCAACAAAAACAACCACACCAATGACCAAACAGATAACCAAAAAGAATCCATCAAAAACCACCACAAAAGATACCAAACGCCCACCTCAGAACCTGCAAGCCATCAACAGCAGGAGCTCCATTGCCCGTCCCGACCGACGCCATGACCAGCAGGACAAGGAGGAGCAATGCAGGGGCGGAGAAGGGGTAAAGGCGGCGACTTTGGGAGGTCCGCCAGGCAGGGAAGGGGGCGGTGGCGATGGCGGCGACGGGGCGGCCAACGGAGAAGGAAGAGGCGTTGGTGCTCTGCCTCTTTCACGTCTTTCCCTCGCTCTCTTGTTTATATTTATATAAAATAAGTAAATAATATTTTTATCACCTCCTACTTTTTATTATACTAGAGAAAGAAAATTGAAGGGTTATTACTTAATACTTATTAACAATATATATTAAAATTATTTAAAATTAATTTCAGAATTATTATGATATTATTTTTAAATAAAAACAATAAATATTATTATATTGAACATAAAATGTATATATATATATTATAAAAATTAATTTAAATTTTGAATAACTAAATAAAAATTATTTTTAAAGATTTCTAATTTGATTAGAATTATACTATGAGTTTTTTTAATAATAAATAAAAATGTGAAAATAAATATGTAAAAATTGTAAAAATCCAAAATTAAGTTGTCAATTAATAAAATTTAATATGATGATATAATTATGAATATATTAAAATATATTAATATTTCAATTCCTAATTTAGCTAGAACTATAGTCTAATATTTTCCTAATAATAAATAATTGTAATTATAATTTTGAATTAAGTATGTATTAAAATAATTATAAATATATTAAAGTATATTAACATTTTCAATTCTTAATTTAGCTACAATTATATTCCAACACATTCCTTGTAATTTTTAATACTAAATATAATTATAATTTTGAATAGAGTAAGTATTAAATGACCCAAAAATATATTTTGGGGTAAGAATTAACCATGACGCAAAAAAGGCTGAAATGGCAATGAGAACGAAAAAATTCTAGCACTCTAAATGTAAAGGAGTAGATAAGATATGTTTTTTACCGTTACTTAATGTTTAAAAAAATTTTAAAATCTTTTTATCTGCCATCTTTACATTAAAGCGTTAATAATTTTTTCCTTCTTATCACTGTTTCAGCATTTTTTTATCGTGGTTAATTCTTGCCTTACAATAATTTTTATAAGCCCTTTAATACATTACTTAATTTTAAATTATTATAATAATAATAATTTATTATTATAAAAGCATTGAGCTGTATTACTTAAATTAAGAATTATAAAAATAGTATAATTTTAATCGAATTATAAATATTTAAAAGTACATTCTATTGAGTTTTTAAAATTTTTTACTTATTAAAATTAATTTTTTTGATATTTGTATATATAACTATATTTTTTGTTAAATATAAATAAATATTCATTATTTTTATTTAAAAATTATATAATAATAATTTTCAAATTCATTTTATATATTCTTAATATATATAATTCATTTGTTTTAAACATATCTCATGCATCGCGCATGTCTTTAGCTAGTTTAAAATATATTTCTAATACGATAAATGTTGCTGTGAATTAGCTTAATTTGATAAGTTAGATTAATTTCATACATTTCTATTGAAAATTAATGATGGGATTCAAAAAATATATATATATATATATATATATATATATGTGTGCGTGTATCATTATCATTATTAATAAAAGGAAAACTCAACAGTGGTTTAAGATTAAAAGTAGGAGAATTAACTAATCAAAATACAAGAAAAATTTTAAAAATATAATAAAAATACCTTTTGCATACGGTTTATGAATTCAAATCTTGCTAACTTAAAATTTTTTATAAAAAATAATAAAAATACATACATTTTACGATAGAAAGCTATAGGATTGAACTCGGCTAATCTTAATTTTTAACTTCTTGCTGATAAGATTCTTTCCGGTTATCTTAAAATATTATAATAAAAAATTAAATAATTATAATTTTATCTTTTTCATTTAAGTAAAAAATACTTTAAAGTCAATCTAAATATATATTTATGATATTAAATTATTGTAGTCTATATTGTTATTCAACAAGGATTTATGTATAATATTGAAATTTATGTGTATATCTGACAGGACATGTTTGCCTGTAATATAGTAATAATAATAGACGTTATATCTCCTACTGCACCTTTCCTCGTTTCTATGCACCACCTGCATTGGGCATCAGTTCTTGTGACACAACAATACTTTCAATCCTATTTTATTATTTTTCCCGATAGAAAAAAATATTTTTATTTTTCAGATTTTTATAATTGTCATGCCTCTTCGTCCATAGCAATATTATTTAATTTAATTTAAAATTGTCATTTTCAAAGTAAAATGCTGGAAAAATAATGGAAGAAAACAAAAATGGAGTTCACGTTGGATTTGGAAACTTATTACCTCCAACAACATAACAAAACAACCCTATCTGGCCTCCAACTGAGAATTAATTTATTTTTGTTTGACCCTCCTAACTAATTAAATATCTCCACTAATCAACAAATTAAATTGTCACTTTCTAGTGGCAGCTAAATCATGTGTTATAGGCATGGTTGCATAAATCGGAATCGGAATCGGAATCGGAATCGGTCTAAATCGGGACGGGAATCGATTCAGTTTGAATCAGCCTGAATCAGTCCAAATGGGTCATATATAAAAATTTGACAACTCATAACCCTAAATACCTGAAATACATAATTATATAATTTTTTAATATAAATACACAAAATTTATAATTTAATACAAATATAAAAGAGCATCACAATTTATCATCACCATACCTCAATATTATAAGTGGTAACATTTTGATATACCAACAATTTTGCATAATCTCGTTTGGAAGAGCGGGTAAATTTGCACGCTCCAACAATTTGCACAACACCAATAATTTGCACAACACGACAATTTATACAGCGTATAATTTGCACAGTATTATAATCAATCTTCCTGTGACAATTTGCACAGCTCAAATTTGGACGCATGAACAAAATAAAAATTGGCACAACTCAAGCAATTTGGACGCATGACCAAAATTGTGTTGTGCAAATTTGCAATAACCCAAGCTATATTTACACAACATGTCCAGAACAGCACAACACAATTTTTTGCACATAAAATTTGACATACGAATTTGCACACCACATAACAATTTATGAAAAATTTGACATACGAATTTGCACATGCACATAACATCAAATTTGTCATACGAACTTGATCATGAATCCCAAATCAGCAATGAAAAATTGTGAAGCATCGCCAACAATTTGCACATCCCGTCGCAGCTGAGGTGAATTCTATTCCAACTTTAGAAGTATAGCCAGAAATTCTAGAAGCATAGCCAACAATTTGCAACATTCAATTTCAACAGAATCCAACTTTATACGAATTGGTCGGAGCTGAGGTCGGAGGCCCGGGTCGGAGCTAAGGTCAGTAGTCGAGGAAGCACGGCGGGGAGGTGGAAACGTAGCGGCAGAGGGGCGGAAGCGAGTCTCGTTTCCACAACGCATGTCGGCCGGTCGGAGTTGAGGTCGGAGCCCGATCGGAGCTGAGGTCGGAGTCGAGGAAGCACGTACGGGAGGGGGAACGTGGCGGCGGAGGGTAGAAGCGAGTCTCGTTCCACAGCTGATGTCGGCCGGTCAGAAGCTGAGGTCGGAGCCCGAAGTTGGAGCTGAGGTTGGAGTCGAGGAAGCACGGCGGAGGGTGGAACGTGGTGGCAGAGGGCGGAAAACGAGTCTCGTTCGTCCACGCGATGTCAGCCCGGTCGGAGCTGAGGTTGGAGTCGAGGAAGCATGGCGGAGGGCGGGAACGCGGCGGCGGGAGTGGGGGGGGGGTGCCTAGGTTTTTAAAATCAAAATTCCAATTTTTACCAATGCTTAAATAATTTAACAAACATCATACCTAGGGTATTTTTAGTCATTTATCCAAAAAACCGATTCTTCCGATTTTACCCCGATTCCGAATCGGATTTAACCTCGCCGAATCGAGGTAACTGCGGCCGAGTTGGTCGTCTGATTTGGGGCCGACCGATTCGGCCCTGAAAATCGGATCGGCACGCCGCTCGATCCGGATTTGAATCGGACGATTCCACCCGAAATCGGCCACCTGTGCAACCGTGGTTATTGGTACCTATATATTAACAATATTAAAAAGAGAGAAAGGTAAATGCCTGAATGGCAAAGTTTGTGTTTGGTAAGAAGTAAAAAGTCAAGGTCAAGAAGATCTGCAATCAAGTGGGTGTGAGCTCTATGTAAATTAGGCCTAAAATAACGAGTTACTATGCCAAGTTGGAATAGATTTTTTATTTTGTTTTTATATCACATATTTGATATTATTAGATGTAAAGAATTCAAGCCGAGTTGAGAGTATTTCATATTCGACTTGGTTCGGTTTGAACCGTACTTTAATTTTATGCTCGAAAGAATACTTGGTTTGAAATGGGTAAGCCGTTGAACCATGAAGAAAGTTTGAACTAAGGAATGTTTCGCTCAGCTCGGTTCAAAATTTGAGCTTGATGTGTTTAAACTCGACATAATTCTCAACCTCGTATAATATTTTTATATCAAGTTTTAATATGAATAAATACCTCATCAATTACTTTATAAAAAATATTACTAGCATTTAATATGATGCATAACCAAATACAATATAGCTTTTATTTAAATAGTAACAATACCTAATCCTACCTCTAAATCATTATTTCCCAAAGTAAAATATATCAAATATAACTTATTACATTTACTGAGACTAAATTATGAATATATACTAGTCATAATTTATAGTATCTAGTTATTTATTCTTAATTAGTTAGTAATAACTGAGACATATAGCAATTATAAAACCACTTAGTAACAGATATTTAGAACTATTTATTAGTTACTACTAAATGTTAATTAATTGCTACTTACCAAGGTATAATCAAGCCATGATATTTTATTCGGCTTCTCGACATGGTTCGACTCACATCATAATCAAACACAAACCAAGCTTGAACAAGTAAATGTTCTGCTCGAGTTCGGCTAAAAAATATATAACCCGATAATGAATTAAACTTGAGTATGTTAGTTTAAAAATGAGCTGAACATAAACAAAGTGTACTCGACTTGGCTTAGCTTATTAACGCCACAAGATATTATCGACCCCATTTGATGAGGGCAATCAATATTGACCTTTGACAGGTGCTAACTTCAATTTGAATTTTTCTAATAATATATACCAACCATAATATATAGTTAAAATTCATATATATTATTTTTCTAAC